>PVHP010004453.1:0-71045 GCA_004024765.1 Zapus hudsonius | reverse complement strand
TCAGCTGGGGTCCTTGGAGAAACAGACACAAGAGGGGTTTGGGCATGAAAGAGGTCTGTTGGAGGAGCGTCTGTGCAGGGAGGCTGTGAAAGCACTGCAGTTGGGCACGGGGACATTTGAGAGCATACACGTAAGTCTGAGACCCACCCAAGGAGAAGGGTTGGGTCGGTGGGTCTTCAGACAACAGTAGGTCTCTGTCAAAGTCCCAGGCGAGAGGATGGGGAGATTTAGCTCTGAGTAGGCAGGAGTGGCCATACTCTGATATTTCCTGCTGGGGTGACATTGGTTGGACGCACTCAGGGGAAGAAAAACCTGACATGAAGGACAGAGTGGCTTCAAAGAAGTGGCTGTTGGAGATCGTCAATCACCTGTGCTCCCTGAAGCAGGTTCCCTAAAACGGGTACATGAGCAGGAGTGACCAGGACTGCTGTGCTGCTAAACGGTTTCTTTCTAGAAGCTTCTTTTGAGAGAATGCACTTTTGAGAGATACTCTTGAAAATATCTGTGTCTTAAAGGCTTTCTCTCTCTCTCTCTCTCTGACACATATATTTACTCACTATGAATACCAGAGTATACAGGCAAGCAGACATGTTCTACATACAGACTGAAAGACACACAGTGAGTTTCCCATGAGATAAGTGCTGAGCTACATTCTAGTCTAAAAAATCTGTCATGGGTAAGATACAGAGCCCCGAGAAAGGAAAAAAAAATTCCGTTTCCTTGAATTTATTTATTTCAACTTTAAAATTACAGGCTTCACTCAGATCTCTTTTCCCGATCATTTTTCAGGGTAAGGATTCCTCTTACCACCAGAAGCGCTCCAGACAGACATATCAATGAATAACCCCAGCAGAGAACAACAGTCATGCCCACTCGCTTGGCACATACTTACTGAGCAGCCAGAGTCTGTGTGAGTGCTTTTCAGGAGGTTGGCAAACAAACCCTGTAGTCCTTGCCCTGCTGGGCTAATATTCAAGCGGGGATGCAGACAGGAAAGCAGAAGCAGAGAAGAAAATAAAGCTAGGCTTCTGTGGGGATAAAGAAGATTCAGTGTCAGGGAGCTGTCAAGAGTCAGGGCTCCGGAGGAGAGATTCCACACGCTGCTCATTTGTCCAACATGAAGAGTCATTTATCCATCCCACACATACTTATAGATCATTTCTGCATGCCAGGCAGGGGCGATCTGTTAGGTTGAGTTCTCGGTCAAAACCATGGACAAAAGCCTCTCTTTTGGACATTTTCCCAGACCTGCTTGGCTCTTTGTTAAAACAGTGTTTGTCACACTCTGGTCGGTACATTTCTTGTTAGCTAAAGAGTCCTGAAGCCCACTCCTTTGTCTTTTCGTCTCTCTGGTAGGAGAGACGATAGGAAATGGCACAACAAACCAGAGTCAAGGCCACTGTTTTACAGCTCAGCCAGGCGTGGCTGTGCAACTTTGGGCAGAGCATTACCCTCCTGTTCTCGGTTTGCCTGTCTATCAGAGGGGGTAACAATGAACCCAATCTCATCAGTTCCCAAAGTGATTTCATAGAAATATTGGCTTGTCTGTGGCATTCAAGCTTTATATTTTATGTATTCAGAAATTTACATTAAAAAGTTGAAATTTTCTTTAAAGCAAAAACACAATTAAACTGAGCCCCATCTCAGTCCTAAATAAGAAAATGTTGTTTAATAAAATTTAATGTGATTTTTAACTGTATCACTTTAAAAATATCTTTATTTATTTCCAAGCAGAAGGAGAGACAGAGAAAAAGAGAGAGAGAGAGAGAAAGAGAGAGAGAGAGAGAGAGAGAGAGAGAGAGAGAGAGAGAGAGAGAAATGCAGATAGAGAGAATATGAGTGTGCCAGGGCCTTTGGGCACTGCAAACAAACTCCAGATGCATGTGCCACCCTGTGCATCTGGCTTCTGTGGGCACTGGGAAATCGAACCTAGGTCATTAGACTTGGCAGACAAGTGCCTTAACCCCGAGCCATCTCTCCAGCCCCCTCTGTCATATTTTGCTGTACAACTTTTGCCACCTCACCTTCAACTCTCTTTTCTCCAGGGGTTGAAGATCCAATCCAGGCCCTCTGTCACGCTAGGCAAATGTTCTACCACTGAGCTCCAACTTTTATGAGAGCCTCAGTTTTCTTCTTGGATAAAGAGGTTCCAGTTCCAACTCCTCCTGGAATTGTTGTGCCTCCTTTTGTGCCTCCAAGGAGAAACTCTGACTACAGTAAGAGAGCCCCACTATGTCTGGAATCTATAGAATGGGACAGTTTCCATTGTCATCTCTCTTGCCTTCATACCTCAAGGCCCTGAGGTGACAGGAAAATTGGGTGACTTTCGTTAAACAGCTACAACTCGGCTCTTGCGTTGGAGGTCAGGGCGTCCATCAGAGGCTGAAGTAATGTATTTATTACCATCTATGTCCCCATTCCTTCCCTTCTTTCTACCCAAGGCCATCGGGGTTCGACAAAGATCAACAGTGTTTCTACAGAGATGAAGCAGCTCTTCAAACTTGAATTAGATGTTAAATCTTTTTGAAGTGGGGAGGGGGTGAATCATATTGTGGAAAGAATTTATAGAATTTATCCTGGTTGTTTCCTGTGAGATAATGTCCCCCAAAAGATTTGTTACCAGGCAAGTTGCAAACTGCTGTTTCAGGCTGATAGGTGTGGCCAGTTCATCGTGATGAATTCTGCCAGTTGAAAGGGTATTTTTTTCCTCCTTTCATACAGTGGCATTGGTTATAGATGGACAATGGTTTTTAAAACTGTGACAACATACACTTACATGCTCAGAATGTATGTAATCAAAGATGCAAAGATTTCTTGAGCCTTCTCACCCTCCTGATTTAGAGAAGTGACTGTTGAGGTCAGCTTTCTAGTTGCTGTGCAGAAAGAACCCCAGCAAAAGCGGCTTGTATTTGGCTTACAGACTCAAGGGGAGACTCCATTCTGGCAGGGAAAACGATGGCATGAGCAGAGGGCTGGACATCACCTCTGCCACAGCACTGCAAACAGCGGCAGGAAGGTGTGCCAAATACTGGCAAGGGGGAGCTGGCTTATAACCCCCATAAGCCCACCCCCAACAACACAGCTCCATTTGAGGTTGTAAAACCCAAACTGCCATCAGCTGAGGATGGATCTATCAGAACACATTCATTTGTTTGTGGGGGACACCTGGATCAAACCATGACAGTGACTGAGGTCCAGACAGAAGAGAAACTTGATTGACTCTTGCATCCAATATCACAGAGCCCAGAGGGTTTTTCTTTTCACATGCTTTCTTCACACATGCTTTTGGGAGTCTGTGTGTGGGCTCCCTGAATGGAAGGAATCCCTAGTTGGGGTGGAGGTAACAGAAAGACGGTTGGGACTATCAGACAGAATATTTCCACAAAAGAGTCACAGACCCAAGGACTGAATGCAGAATGGCCCCTCGCTCATGGCAGGACCAGGTGGTTGTGACGTTCTGTGGATAGTGAACGGAGGCCAGGGTGGGTCCAAAAGCTGGCATCTTTTGTGCGCAGAAACAAGGCAGATAGTCATAGAGATGCCTGCCTGGGGACACTGAAGCAAGTGCCAAGTGCTGCTGGTCCAAAGCTGCAAGACAAAGGACACAAACAAGAGGGGCATGGAGGTGTCCAGAAAGGAGGAAAGAACAAGAAAAGTGAAAACATAGAGTGTCCAGGAGAGACCTCCAGAAGACAGATCTAACGTCTCAGCTTTCTACAGGGTCTCTGTGGCTGGAAGTTTAGATAGGCACGAAGTATCCAACGTGCTGCCTTTAGAGATATAAAGAACTTCTAGTTATGAGACAGTGGATTATGGCGGTTTAATGGATTTGGTCCCTTTAGACAATGTTATTCCCAATCTACTCAACCCAGGCTATGGTGGGCATCCATATTGGCTCCGAGGGTCCCCTCCTAGGCTCTAGGAATCTCCTTAGCTCCAGGAAACTGTCTTTTGGAGGTGATTCTGCTCAGCTATGAAGATTTAATGAACAAATGCCAGGGAGGCAATGAGTGACCAGGAAAAAACATCACCAGAAGCCGCTTTAGGAACCCTAAGAAGAGAAGGGACACAGGACGCAGAGTTGAACATGAATGTGAACTGGAGTTCAGTGGTGTGTGTAGGTGGCACCCAAAGGTGATGTTCTGATGGAAAGGTTAAGTAGATATCCTTGTTGGGCCCTTGAACATCTCTTAGGCATCAGGAATTCTCCAGGTCCTTGACTCTTAAATTAGAATCTTCTCTCTATCATCTATGGCATACTTGCTGGATGTTTTGAATAATAGACATTCTTTGTAGATAGACGATTAGGCAGAAAATCTTTGATGATATTTCTAGGGCTCTGCTTAAATATATGATACTTGGGAGGGGGTGGGGGAGTTAAGTCCCAACCTCATGGCATTAACCACCTAGTGATTGTTCAGAGAGGGGGAAAGAATAGCATAATGGTTCACGGGCTTTTGAGCAGAAAATCTAGACAAGAACCCCAGATCTGCCTGTCTCTTGACTGCTGTGAAATCTTGGGCAAGTCACCTTATGACATTTTCTTCCTCCCATCCTGGATTTCCCACGTGTTAAATGGGAACGATGGTGATAATGCCCAACTCATGGAGTTTAAGTGGGTTGCTTTATAGTATTATATGTTATTTAAATGTATACTTAGGACACTACCACACAAAAAGTACTTCTAAAAGAAACCATGATCAGACCCAGACGAACAATAAGTGTTTTGCCAATACCTGTGTTGGGGTACCGGGCAGACGTGTCCCTGGTGGGCTTGGGTGAGGACTCCTGGTAAGATGCTTGAACTTAGAAGTGAATGGAGGCCATAGTTACCTCAAGAGGTCTACAGCGTACTAGCAGGCATGATGGGTTGTGCCAGCAGGAAGGACAATTCTCCATGCCTCTGGTTAGCCCTCACACTGGGCTCTCAGCTATTCCTGGCCTGTCCAATCTGCCAGACTCCTGCTACGCAGATGGAGCCAAGGTGATCTGAACCACCAGGAGATTCTCTCCTTTTCCACCCACACTGTTCTGCTGTAGTAAATCTCATGAGCTACCTGCATGTGGTGGTGGCAGCCTGTGAATGTCCCAGAGGTGAGGCGGAGGTAAAGGTCTTGGTCTGTTTCCATACTTCCTCCCTTGGACTAGAATTCATTTCCCACTGCCCACAGCTCTTCTTTCTCCTACAATCCTCTGGGATCAAAGAGGCAGCTTCATCCTTCCTTGTCTCTAATTTCCCAAAGAATAATGCACTCGTCCCTCTTTATTCTAGAGGGAAACTACCTTTCATCTTTCCAAGGAAACATCTTTGTTTCTAGTCTTGCACAGAGAAGAGATAGCTAATGAATAAATACAGTGTAGTTGAAAGAAACATGGACTTGCAATTCAGGCCAGTCTGTTTCAAATATTTTTTTAAATATTTTATTTATTCATTTTTCAAGCAGAGAGAGAGAGAGAGAGAGAGAGAGAGAGAGAGAGAGAGAGAGAGAGAGAGAGAGAGAGAGAGAGAGAGAGAATGCACCAGGGCCGCCACCTTGTGGGTCTGGCTTATGTGGGTCCTGGAGAATTGAACCCAGGGCCTTAGGCACTGGAGGCAAGTGCCTTAACCGCTGGGCCATCTCTCCAGCCCTGTTTCAAATCTTGACTCTGTCACTTACTAAATGCACAAAGTCAAGGCTGGTACCATGGTCCAGAGACACAGAAGACGGTCGTTTGTTCCACGCCGATGGAGTGACAGCAGCAGTCTTCTGGCTGTATTTTACACAGGGATGAACTCAAGGCTTTGTGTTACAAACTGATGATGATACTGACTGTCCACGGAGCTTAAATTCTGCATCTAGGAACTCACTTAAATACTGGTTCATAGAATGTCTGGGTCAAAAATTTTCCCCCTTTCTTTCATGAAATGTTAAAATTCAATAGGAAAGTGACCCGTTCAAAGATGAATTCTATTTTATAAAGATATTTTCAGTGGGCCCTGGGTAAAAAATATTTCATAAAACAGGGAAGCCACTAAATCAATGAATGGAGGAAGAAATAGACTTGCTATAGCAGTACCATTTTGGTGCAGGAAGGTGATATATTCCACATTTTTTACTGTATTTGGCTGCAAACTCAAGATGGTTGTTGCCTTGATCGATGACTGAGACTCAGTGGCAGGGCACCATGTGAACTAAGCCTCCTCAAGGCTCAACAGGAAGCCATAAATGATGAGCGGGAGAATACTTTGCAAAGGAGTAAAGGAGGCACTTTCCATACGAGGGTTTTAGCGGATTCACAGAGCTTCTGATTGTGCTGACTGGATCACAGGAAGACTGTAGTTAAACCATGGATCATCCCTGGGGGAAAGCAAGGATGTCGGGTAAGTGACTAAAGACATGGGTGTGTGTCCCTGGGTTCCTGGTTGGGTTCTCCAGGACTGACTAGGTTTTGCTATCAGGATAGCTATTAGGCAGGTCCTTGGGATCCACGTCTGTGGGTAAGAGGAGGGAAGCAGGAGAGGACAGAGAACAAAGTGCAGCTGTAACTCAGCCTCAGAGACAAGCTTGAATGATGTCTTGGGGAAATCTGGAGCTGAAAGGCCTTCAGAATGGTCACCCCAGCAGGCTAAGGAGGCTGGACTCTCAGACTAAGGAAGCAGCAGTCACTCATTGCATCTCCATCACCCCATTGAAGGGTGTAATCTTGAGTAAGAAGGGTGAGCTGAGCATCCAATGGTTGAAGAGGCACATGGATAGGGGTTTGGGTCAATGGAATTACCAGTGGCTGGAACAATGAGACCTTTCTAGAAGACAGACTGTTAGGTCTATCCATGTCTGATTGAAGGTTTGACTGGGGTTTCTCTGTCAGGTTTTCCAAAATACAACCTGACTACTGATTACATAAAATCTTGCTATGCCAGAGACTTGGGTGAGAACACACACAAAGTTCATTTTAAGCATCTTAACATATAGTCTTTCCTGTCCTGCCAACATAAGGGGTTTACATAGAGTGGGGTATCATTGTGATTAAGCCTAACTCTAGACATGGACTCACTGCCTTCTAACCTTGTCTAAACCACTTTTCAGCCACCCGACCTTGGGACAATGACTTAGGTTCTCACAACCTCAAGTTATTCCCTGGTGACATGGAAATTGTAAGTGCTATACATACTTCCTGTTTCATTGAAAAACTCTTAGTAGATACTTCACACTTTTAGCAGTCATAAAAATCATCAGTTATTGTTGTTGGTAGTGTATCAGGGGAGGCAGAGGACCCACTTCTCTCCTTTTTCCAGTCCTGATGATGCCATGATGACCACACAAGTCCCAGCTTGGACATTCAGTGTATTTCTAGCAGGTCTGCATGGCCAACTTTGACTCTCAAGATCCCAGAGGTGACTTGAACCTTCAAAGTTAGCCTTCAGATTTTCTGAATAATGGGTATTCTACTTGATTATAACTGGAAATCATTTTGGGATCAACTCCATGTGAGGAATTGTAGGTACATGTAGGACCACAATTTATTCCCTTAAGGTAAATTAATCCTCTCTGCTATTTATTAATTTATTTGTTCAATAAATTGTATTTGTCCATTGTATGTAAGACTTCTGCTAGCCAATCATTCTGATAGGAACAAGAGACACAACAATAAACAAGAGAGACGTCATACCTGTATCACAAAACTTAAAGTGTAATGGAATGCATTAGAAAAGCAATCCAGGGCTGGAGAGATGGTTCAGTAGTAAAGACACTTGCTTCCAGAGCCTAAGGACCCAGGTTCAATTCCCCAGTATTCATGTAAGTCAGATGTACAAAGTGGCGCATGCATATGGAGTTTGTTTGCAGTGGCTGGAGGTCCTGGCATGCCCATTCTCTCTCTCTTTCTCTCTCTCTCTCTCTCTCTCTCTCTCTCTCTCTCTCTCTCTCCATCTGTCCCTCTGTGTCTGTATCTCTCTGCTTACAACTAAATATTAACAATACAAAAATAGCTATTATAAAAAATGTTGGACATGAACACCAGTATAGGAGAGGTAAATAGACCTAAACAAGTCTGGGGAGGCTACCGAAAACCCTCTCCGAGATGAAGACCTGGGGATAATTACGCAATGACTCTTAATGTTTATGGGCTTTGTGCTCATAGCTCATTTTATCCTCAAACAACCCAATACATGAAGCAGCTGGGTTACCATTCATGTTCACAGAGGAAGAGTTTGAGGCACAGGAAGAATGAATATGTACTCGTAGATCTGAGCCAGGTCATTGGTGTCTAGAGGTTGTGTTCTTAACCACACTTTTTAATCAGAATAAACAAGAGCAGCTAGTGTGGCAATGAGTGATGGCTTCTATGGTTTCATTTGGAAAGCAACCAGCCAAAAATAAGAATGTGAGTACAAAGATGTCAGAGAGATGTTCTGCTTGCGCGGGGCTCACAGTGAGTGAATGGCAAGCGGCTGCAGTCATGGTCTAGTCCCACCTTCTTTTTCTAGATATTCGGCATGCTTCTAGGAAGAGCCACAGTCTATGTCCTCAGCTCTTCGACCTGGGCAAGCCTTGTACACTGTGTCTGAAAATAGACCGTGGCAGACTGATGCTACATGACTTCTGAAGATAAGACCTAAAAGGTGACACGGCTTCTGCCTGGGCTCCATCTCTCACGTTGGTGCCTTGCAGTTCAGAGTCTCTGTGTGAGAGATCCAGCCACACTGCAGCCTCATGCTGCAGAGATGATATGCAGAGACCCATGGGTGCAGTTTCATAAGGAGCCCATCTGTTCCAGCTTCAGTAATCCAGCCTTTCTATCTTAGGAACCAAGCACTTTGCCAAGAAGATTTCAGATGGGTAATTCCAGCCTCGGCCGATCTGTGCCCATTAACCACATGAGAGACGGAAAGCAAAAGACACTTTGTTGAGACCCAGTCACGCCATCCTTCATGAGAGATGGTGATAGGATGATGGCATTTGTTTTAAGTCACTGAATTTTGGTTGATGCAGCTACAAGCCAAGCACATACATGATGATCTCTCCAAAGCTCCATCTGAAATTCATGTGTTAGATTATAAAGTTTAATCACCAAAGCAAGTGGTACAACAGCAAAATGAGTCAGATAAATTTAGGTTGAGTGGATTTCTTGCAAACAGTGAATGATATTGCATACATTCATTCATATACACACAGAAACACATTCACACATACATTTAAATAAATATAAATATATATATACAGAGGTACTGTTTCATCACATGGGGAAAAGAAAGATAAATAACTCGTTAATAGGAAGAGTGCTGGGTTAGGGATTTGTTATTAAACAATTTGTCAAAATTTAATTAAAACAAAGTATATTCTAGCTTAAAAGTCTATCCCAAAATGGCACACTCCATCCTAACTGAATAACTACATTTTAGAACAAAATTCTATCCTAGAATAAATAACATAAACGCTTTAACACACTTACATAACAAAGTCCTCCAAAAAATGTTGTTCCATCAAAATATATATCCAAAGGATAAGAAGTGAAATGAAAACAGCACAACACATTGGAGACATATTTGCATTAAGTATGGCAGGAAGAGAATTACTACCCAAGCTATAAAAGCAATTCATGCAAACAGAAGAGGGAAAATGTCCATAATTCCCCAAATTAAATGTGGACATAATTTCAAAGGCAGAGACAGAACAGAGAGCTCACAATGTAGAAAACAAAAAATGGCTAATAAATGTAGACAGTATTTAATCTCAGAGGTAATCAAAGAAATTTGAATACAAAATCAATGTAATGTACTACACCATATAAATTAGCAGAGTTTATCAAAACAACAATATTCCGGGGCATTTATGATGACACAAGTACTTTCTTTCACAGTGAGTGGAGTTAGACATCAACATAAATTTGGGGAAAAGAAATCTGGCAAAATATATCAAGGACCTTAAAAATATTCACATCCTCTGACCAAAGATTTGCTCTCTGGGGCGTTTATTATAAGGGCATTGTATAAGTTTCCCAGGGCTGCTTGGGTGAGTTTCCACAAAGCCCTGAATAAATGATGTGTGAAGGTTCCCTTCCACCTGCCACCATCCCCTGCGCCCTCTCCCCTGCTCCACACTACGTATGTCCTTCTTCCCTTCACTTCTAAATGCTGTTGAATGAGCTTTTCATGAAACCACAGCTTGCATGAGGTCTGCTAGAGCAATGCCTGCTGCAATCAGCTAGTTCTGGTCTGTATCTTACTTGTTGCTATATATGTGAGTTCGTTGACAAAATACTAATATTCATCCCATCCTGAAGTGATCAGGGGTCTCTGAGGTAGTTTGGGCTACAAGATAATGGTGTACCCTGGAATGTGGAGATGCATTAGGGGACCCCACAGCCTAGAGAAGTGGAGATTCAAGAGAATCATGCTTGTCTGCATTTCAAGGGTCACAGCAGAGCACAGCAGCTTCTCCCTGGAGGAGAAACAGGATCCTGGAAGCCCACCCCTCCCCTCCCTTTTTCCCTCCCCTAGACTGCAGCTGCTGGACCGTCCCTGGAGACTTGTAGGAGGAGAGAGGAAGCAAAGACCCAACCTACACTTTCTAAAAGACTTTCTTTTTAATTGAGGAAAGGCTGCGCAATGCAAACGAACAATGGGTCTCATTTCCAGCCTCCTGCAAACTGCTCTTTGACAGTTGCAGGAAGGAAGCTGGAGCTAGACAATTCAGACCAAAGCTAGCAGGCAGAGAACAGTGTGAAACATGGTGGCAGGTGGGGGGCGGAGAGGTCAGACTACTTTCTTTCTAACTTTAAAAAATTATTTTATTTATTTGCAAGCAGAGAGAGAGACAGATGAGAGACAGACAATGTGTGCACCAGGGCCTCCAGCCACTGCAAAAGAAATCCAGACACATGAGCCATCTTGTGCATCTGGCTGCATGTGGGTGCTGGGGAATCAAATATCCTTCTGCTCTGCAGGCATGTGCCTTAACCACTGAGCCATCTCTCCAGCCCCGCTTTTATACTTTTATCTTAGCACATGTTGTGTGCTGTGACATGTGTGGTGGATGCACACGTATGTTCAGATGCTTATGCCCGTGTGCCGAGGCCTGAGGGGAACGTCTCTGACGCTCACTAGTGGATCTCTTGGAGAGAGTCTTTCTCTAAACATGGAGCTGTGGCTTTGTCTTTAGTGAGCCCCTTTCTGCAGGGTTGGGGGTGCCTCTGTCCTCTTTGGGCTTCTCCTCCCTGGGATGAAGAGGGGAATGTGTGAGGGCTGTGGGGCTACCTTCACTTGTTTCCTCTACATAACTGCGGCTGGAATGTTTCCATGGGCTCAGTCATCAGAACTGGCTCTGGAGACTTGGCTAAGAAGCAGTTTACTACTTTAATGTTTAGTGCAGCGCCATATAGTTTTGTACATTAGATGATTGTACGAATGTGCCTTGTGCGAGAAAGGAAGTCTCTGTTAAAGCTTGCATGGTATGCTAGGTGTGGTGGCTCACACCTTTAATCCCAGCACTTGGGAGGGACAGGTTGGAGGATTACCATAAATTCAAGGCCACTCTGAGACTAGATGGTGAATTCCAGGTCAGCCTTGGTGAGAGGGAGACCCTACCTTGAAAAAACAAAACAAAACAAAAAACAAAGGCAAAACCAAACAACAACAGCAACAGCAACCATAACACCTTGCATGCAAATTTGCAAAACATTTGGCAAGAGCTTTGGCGAGTCCCATGGTAAAGAATGCTTTTGGGGGCCGGGGAGATGCTCGGCTGGTAAGAGCATTTGCTGTTCAGCATGAGGGCTGGGGCTGCCCTAGATTGGTCCCTAGCACCCACTCAGCCCAAGACTGCCATTTATAGCATTTTTGTGGTCAGCAAGCCCCAGTAGTTTTCTGGTCTCTGCTCCTTAAAGGACTTGGGTTTCAGACATGCTTGGACATGTGCAGATGTTTACATAGGTGCTGGGGATTAGAACTTGGGCTGTCTCAGACCTTCTCAAGACAAAATGCTTGCGTAGCAAGTGATCCTAAGTACTGAACCGTCTCCTCAGCCTCAGAGATATTTCATTTGATGAAGCTTACAGAGAACCGACATGATTAGACTCTTATCATAGTCTCCATCGTGTACATAGACCATGGCCTCTTTTTTTCTCACAGGAGGAGCCCAATCCCTATATACACAACTATGGACATGACAATCATTGTTCAATGAATCATTTTTTAAGGTCCATCTATAAAGATAAATGAATATGTAAATAAATATGTCGTATGCTTATATATTGTGGAGCTGAGGAGATGGCTCAATGGATAAGAGCACTTACTGTACAGTGTGAGGCCCTGTCACTCCCATAAAAACCCAGGTGGAGCTGTTCATAGCTGTAACCCTAGTGTTGAGGGAGGCAGAAATCTTCCTCAGGCAGAAACACAGATCGGGTCATCCAATCTAACAGAAAAATGGTGAGCTCTGGAATCGGTGAGAGACACTGTCTCTAGGAAATAAGCAGAGGGAGACAAAGGGAGACTCCTGATTCCTCCTCTGGCCTCCACATGCGCACACGTTGGGCAGCTGCACCTGCACACACATATGCATAACAACCCGATAGATGAATAGTAGGTAAATAAATGCATCGTGATGTACATGTTGTATTACAATTTTGGTTCATATATAAGTATAAGTTGTAAGCAACTCAGGGAAATCTGAATACTAATTATGGATGTGTTAAAATTAATAAATTAGTATTAATATTATGGGTATGATCATGTGAGGATGATTATGATTCAGAAAGGAACTCATCATCTTATAGAGATATATATTAAACTCTATGGAGTTGCAATGACAGATACTTTGGATATGGTTTAGGATATTCTGGGAAATGTGCCAGATGAAAGTAGTTTGGCTATGAATCTTTAGTCGTCCAGTGGGTGATGGGCATTTGCTCTAACTTCAAATCTTCTGGCGGTAAAGCATTGAGAACTAGTTCTTAGCAGGACATATCCATGACGTGAGCACAAGTCTTGATGGATGTTTCAGATGTTTTCTTGTGAATAAATTGTCAAAACAGAAAGCGTGCCTTCTAGCTGGATTCATGACCCTGTAGCTTGATCCTTGCTTTACTGTTCCAGAGGAATGTTTAAGGCTACCCATGTAGAAATAAACTGGAGAGATGGCTCATTGGTTAAGTTGCTTACCTGCAGTTCCTAACAATTTGGGTTTGATTCCCCAGTGCCCATTAAAGCCCTCTCCTCTCTCTCTCTCTCTCTCTCTCTCTCTCTCTCTCTCTCTCTCTCGCTCGCTCGCTCTCGGGCTCTCTCTCTCCATGCAAATAAATAAATAAAATTAGAAATAAATTGGCAATGTAAAAAACATCCAAATATTCAAAAGATTTATCCTATACTATTTTTTTCTTTTCATGGTAACCTATATTTTGAAAGTAAAACTTTAAATTTACCCTTTGGTTTATTAATATACATTCATTTTTGTCAAAGGAAGATTTTTTCCAGGTTTTAAAAAAATCTTACAATCCATGTAAATGATTTTAGGAGAGAGCCCACGCTTTTCAAGCTGTAGTAAAATTAAGAGTGTCTGCGGTTGGGGATGTAGTTCAGTGGTATAGTCCTTGCCTAGTACATGTGGGAACTTGGGTTTGATCCTCAGCATTATACCCCTGTCTCCCTGCAAACATAAATAGGCATTGTTACTAGTGTGACGGCATACACTTGCAATGTCAGCATTTGGAAGGCTGAGGAAGGAAGGTTGCATGTTTGGGGTTAACCTTGGCTACATAGTGATATCTCAAAACAAACAAGACAAAGGGGTAACAGAAACATGGAAGAGTCTAACTAAGCCTGCTCCATTGCAAATAGTCACCCCAAGGAGTAAAGCCAAGACAAGTCCCTCTGGCTCATGGCTGGTATTCATGGGTGGAGACAGTGGCATCTTGGTAGACAGTTTGGATCTTGGTAGAGTTCTCTACGCTGTCGACGTCAGGCTCTTTCAACAAAGGACCTATTGAGGATGAAATAGGATTTCTAAGGAAGTTCAAGGTTTTGTGTGAAGGGAGGAGAATGGGGAGTCAGGCCCGGAAGGCTGTGTGACACATTCCTGGGCTATATTACCCAAAATATCAAGAGTGAAAAATGAAAAAGTGATAGAAACAAGCTGTCGGGGAACCGGACCTTGGGTAATATACGGGAATTTGAGAAGTAGCTGTCTGTACGGATACCTGGGTAGCAGTTTTTCCCCACCTTCATGTGTCTTGACCTTGTCATCTTGTCTTGACCATACATAAAATGGCAACGATCATCGAAGCTCTATTTACTGGTAGGCAATAGAAGCTGCCAATCTCCTTCAATGGGTCTCTGTTGCCCTAGGATTTGTCCAGTCTGAGGAGGCTAGTGGGCTGTACCCACAGCTGTGCCCAGGAGGACCAGGCAAGTAGAGTGATGCCCATTTTTAAAGTGATTTTCTGGCCCACGAGAAAATAGGTGAAGACACAGCTTGCAAGTTGAGATACGGCCTGCTTGACAGTCCAGTTAAGTACTGAGTCTGCAGCTAATGCTTTAGGCCAGCAACCATTGACCTTTGTGTCCAAGGCTTTCTTGAATGAAGGAACCTCAGATCCTGAAATCTACACTCGACACTCTTCGCTGTTTACTTATCTGATGAAGCTGTTCTCTCAGAAGGCTGTGTTATTCCTGTAATGCAAAGTGACAGAGAAAATAAAAACACCCAGCTGAGAAAAAGCCACAATGTTAATGTGAAACACAAACTCTCTGTTCATCTGAATCTCAGTTTATTTTAAAATAGAACCATAACGGCTCAGATCCTGCAGATCAGGAGGGGCTGTTGCTACAGCTGTCTGGCTCTCAGATCCTTCCCCAAGAAGCCTTCTGGTCTTAATCCTTAACACTTTTCCCAGGAGCCAAGGTGGTATGATGTGGGTTTGCCCTCCCCGGAATATGGCTGGAAGACCCAGGGAAGAGCAAAATCCCCCAGTTCACAGTAGATCCCTGAGAAACGAAAACGAATGTCCCAGTGTCCTCCCCACCAACCCCGAAGTCCCTCTGCCTGCATAAAAGCTTGGCCAGACTTCCCCAGGAGCTTTGTTCTGGATGAATATGGCTTTTGTGTTCCATCTGAATCAAGTTTGGGATCTGATCCCATGCTCTCACAGCTGGCATGGAGCAACATCTGGTTGGCATCTAAGTGTACCCTGTGTTTCCTGATGTTTGCCTGCATTTTTTTGGAATCAACTCAGTTTGCTTTCTTTCTCTTTCCCCACCCCCTGAATGTTTTCTGAACAGTATTATCCATATAAGACTTTCAGCCCTCGAAAGCCCAAGGGAGAGCCCTGCTATGTGGGCTGCTTCCTGTCCTCATTCCACCCCAAAACTGGAAAAACAAGAGCCCATGGTGGAAAATGAAAAGAAACAGTCCAAGTCCTAGAAGAAAAGCAGGAATTCTCCCAGAGGAGAGGGTTTCATGAAACACAAGAGGTAAACAATGTCAAATTATACCTCGCTAAGAAGACAGTTCAGGAGTGTCCATGAGGTTAATTCAGTGGGTGATGATGGTACAACACAGACTACAGTACGCTAAGAAATCCATGGAGAAGAGAGAAAGAAATACTGCCTTCTAGAAAGCTTGCCTTTAGACAACTTCTCCACCTTGGGTGCCTGTAAGCAAAAATGTTCATGTCTGGGCTTCAGCTCAGATAGTCTAGTTCAATTGCATTCTGGTCTTTTGGGGGACATATTTTATTTGTTCTTCTTTATTTTTAAGATAAAAACAGTATGGACTACTGTAGACCAAGTATAAGTAGCCACTGAAGAGGAAGACATTGGATGTACAATGGGAGTTGTACTTAGGTAGGGATGCTGCAATTTAAGCTAAGGGTTGGAAGCTGGGGTCCAGAGCCCAGGAGGATGATCTCAGTATGTCCTGGGCATGTGAACCTAGAGCCTGTCTTGTGTCTTTGAACATTCCCATCTGGTGGCTTCCAGCACAATGCTGACAGAGGCTAGGCTAGTGTCTGAGAGTCTTTTATTAGCCAAAATGCCCCAAACAGCATTGAGTTTCCGTTAACATCTTCTCTTCAGAGTGTAATGAATTACTTAGGGAAAGCTCCTTCCCCAACTAAGCACAGTCACAGGAAGTGGGCATGATGCCCATTGAGTGTGGGGGTTGTATTGTCAAAAGAGAAGGTGGTCACTGTGAAGATGGACAGGATTTTAGTGAGACACCCAAACCCTTCCATGAGAATATATGATACTTAGGAACAACCCATTCTGAAGATTTCTCCAGAAGTCTTACATGAGAGAAAGGTAATGTGATGATTTTGGTCAATGACACTGAGTCAGTCGCAACTGAATAGGTTATGCTACAAAAGTAGAGATAAGCTTAGAACAAACCACAATGCAAGGTGATGATGTCCTTCATGAAAAGGCATGAAAACCTTCCAGAAGGTCAAGCAGAATCCGTGTAGGAGCCAGAGCAAGGATGCCGCTGAGGAGCTGGGTCAGCAGTGGATGGGTCCCAGCAGCTCTTATAGGTGCTGATATTTTTTCTGGAGAGACTTTGTCATTT
This sequence comes from Zapus hudsonius, assembly GCA_004024765.1. Taxonomy (NCBI): domain Eukaryota; kingdom Metazoa; phylum Chordata; class Mammalia; order Rodentia; family Dipodidae; genus Zapus; species Zapus hudsonius. Next base: position 54,507 of record PVHP010004453.1, on the reverse strand, counting down.
CTTTTCAAGCAGGTGAGCCTGGCTGGAGCAGGTAAGAATACCTGGTACCAAGTTTCATCATTACCTGTCACATTCAGTAGAAAGCATATTTCAAAAAGAAATTCATTTGTGTTTGTATAAAGATTAGATGTCCAAGATTTTAAAAAAAACAAGTGATATATATATGTATATATATATATATATATATATATATATATATATATATATATATATATATATAAACAAAATGCCAAGGGTGAATATCCTTGTATCTCTCCTACCCTGTGAGTCATGGCCCTTCCTAGAAGTAGCCCGTCTTCATATTTTGGGGGTAGGAATTCTTCTCTATGTAGACACGGACAAATTAGCACTATTAAAAATCAGTTTTTTAAATATTTTTATTTATTTATTTGAAAGAGAGACAGAGAGAAAGAGGCAGTCAGAGAGAGGGAATGAGAATGGGCACGCCAAGGCCTCTTGCCACAGCAAACAAACTCCAGAAACATGAGCCAATTTGTGCATCTGGTTTTACATGGGTACTGGGGAATCAAACCTGGCCACCAGGCTTTGCAAGCAAACACCTTTAACCACTAAGCCATCTCTCCAGCCCACAAATCAGTTTTAATGTTAAAATTAGATAACTAACTGTCCATCTTCACAGTGACAACCTTCTCTTTTGACAATACAACCCCCACACTCAATGGGCATCATTAGATAACTAAGCCCAGTGTGGTGGCACACACCCTGAATCTCAGTGTTGTGGAGGCAGAGGGAAGAGGATCGTCATAAATTCCAGGTCAGCCTGGGTCTACAGTGAGTTCCAGGACAGCCCAGGGTAGAGTGGGATACTCTCTTGAAAAACAAACAAACAGAAAAAGAGATAACTGCATAATAATGTGATAAGAACAAAATATCAAAGATGTCTAACATAGATAAGCTTAATTTTTTGTTGGTTTAATGTGATGAGTGTAAACAGTGGAGAAAACGGTAAATTATTATGTGTGGTTTTGAGAAGCAGAGAACTACTATAGGCAAATACATATTCTATAAAAATGAAGTAGAATTTTTAAAAAATATTTATTTACTTGAGAGAGAGAGAGAGAGAGAGAGAGAGAGAGAGAGAGAGAGAGAGAGAGAGAGAGAGAGAGAGCAGACTAGGGCCTCCATCCACCACAGAGGAACTCCAGACACATGCACCAATTTGTGCATCTGGCTGTATGGGAACACTGGGGAATCGAACTCAGGTCCTTCTGCTTTGCAGGCAAACACCTTAACCACTAAGTCATCTCTCCAGCTCCGTAGTATAAATTTTACAGGTATGTTATTTATTGCTCTTTGAGAATGTATTGCTACAGAAGTCATGGAGGTCTCTTAGACAGGAACGTCATGGTCTCCAGGAGCCAGTGTGCATCTGAGGAGAACTTAGGTGAATATTCATGGTTTACTTTCTTGTCTTGGAAAAGTAATTTTTAAGTAGATGAATTATCTCATGGTCCTTTGGGTCAATATTTTGTAAATTTGGGGCAATAACTAGGAAGCGAATTACATCCTAGTTTAGTTAATCAAAAAAGTCTAAATTGGGGAGACAATAGTTCTATCCATGGATGAGCATGTTTTGAATAATACGTAGCTCATGGCTGATATGTGATGAACACACTATAGCCACGCTGGCCCAGAGAGAAAGCCACACTTATTTCACTTATGTTATTAAAGTTCAGTACTCAAAAAAAAAGGACATAACCTGACAAGAATGTGACCAATTTGCAATATGTTCAATTATTAAAGTTCTCACTAAAAATGGTCAGTACTCACAGCACCCTGGGATCTCATGGAAGGGAGGGTTGAGAGTGGGGTGAGAACAAGGAGGAATCCCAGAGGATGCCATGGCTGAAATGCAACTTGACAGCTAGGCTGGAACTTTCTAGATGTCCTAGAACAAGACAGCAGTATGTACTGAAGTGATAACAGGGAAGACATTCCTGAGACACTGGGTAAATCTGAAACTCAGAATGGAGGGGGCAGGAGAGTCGAGGGAAAGAAGGAACATGAGGTTGGCGATGTGGGAGGCCATATCAGAAGAATGCCAATCTAGGCACACTTGCCGACTCTTGAAGGGAGACTTAGATGGAGGATTTCTTTAGAAAGATAAAGCTAGGAATGGGAGACTGGAAGAGGGGGCGATGTTGAAGGCAGGTGATAGTCAAGGGTAGGTAGGGTAAGGGAGACTAGTGAGTTGTTACATGGTGGAGACGACTAGAGAGACTAGAGAGATTAGGGGTTGTTACATGGTGGAGGTTGGATGAAATGATTATGGGCCGGGGGTAGAGGTGCTTTGGTTGCAAAGCCTGCTGGCTTGGGTTCAAGTCCCCAGCACACATGTGAATGTAAATGGTGCATGTGTCTGGAGTTCAAATGCTGCAGTAAAAAATCCCTGGTGTTCCTACTCTCTCTCTCTCTCTCCTCACAAATCACTAAATTTTTTTTAAAATACGAGGTGAGAGCCATGGTGGGGGAGAATATCAGAGACTTGGCACCCCTCAGTAACAACACACTTGGGTCAGGAGAACCCGGCTGAAGACTGGGCTATCCATGGTCCCCTACCACAAAGACTGATCCAGACGGCCCACGGAGGAGGATATCCAGCTGACTGGGGATGGGGAAGGGGGGGAATGAGGAATTGGGGATAACAACTCATTGTTGGCCCACTAAACAATGTAACTCATTATGGACAATTAAAAAAAAGAAAAAAATATGAGGTTATTATGAGAGATGTGCTTCAGGTTAACCAGCAATAAAATAATCAGGGATATTTCAGAGACATTCAGAAAAGACTCAGCTTTAACTGCTTTACTTAGGGATAAGAGTTCCCCACCAATTACAAACCCATTCCTGATTCCTTGAGCTCTGGCTGCAGGGAAGACAATAACCTGTTCTTCAAGAGCCCAGGAGGTTTTGTCTCATCCTCAGAGGTTGGTTTACTCCTCCAGTAACTGTTACACTTGTCCAACGCTCTGCAGAAGAACCAGTATCTCCTCCCCAAAGCTTAGGCTGGTAACCACAGCTGTGAAGATGCTGGCAAAGTAGGTTTCCAGTTCCTTCTCTCACTGTGAGCCCTGTAGCTCTTCTCAAGGCTTACCCTCGCACGGGCAGCATGTGGAGAAGGAAAGGTGGGTGGAGTTAAGGAGGGAGATTGATCAAGTATCTTTGAAAGTTGACAAGATCCCAAAAGTCTCAAAATCCAAAGGAGACGTCCATTGACTTCCTTGGAGGACTACACCTTGGAGGATGGATTTCGGGAAATATAAATGCATCTACTTGGATTTTCTCGCAAGTTTTCACCCTCTAGCCTTCTTGTTACAAGGGTTTAAAATTGGCTTATTTTCCTCTGACCCTGGACATCAGAGTTCTTAACAAGGGGGCTTCAGGATCCTCCAGAATTAGAAGCAGACCTTGTGTGTATGTGTGTGGCTTTTTGACATTTTCTTGACACCATCTGTACTGTCACAAGAGAGTTTCTGGTCACATGTGGCCTAGGAAAGAGCAAGAATCTTCCCTGCACACATCTCCCCTGTCCCTGAGCCCCAGAAATCACATGGTCTTTATCTCCATCAGGATGTGTTCTGAAACACCCTAACCAGCCTGGCACCATTCTCCTGAGCTCCCAACCATTGCTAGTTTGGTGACGACAGAGTTGAGCATCAATGAGCACACCCGAGTGGGGCTTAGGGTCTTCTTTCTCAGTTGTGAACTCTGACTTTAAATAAGATAAAATGTTTCTTACTCCTTCCTCCCCACCTACAGCCAGCTTCATTCATAGGGCCCTTGCCTCTGCTATTTGAAAACATATCCATGTTTCTGGATTTTTGTCACTTACAGAACAATTCTTAGCTTTATCTCCTATCACCATGCCAGCTCATTTTCTTTTTTAATTATTAATTAGGGACTTTATTGTATGGACAAATGGTGTGTGGGTTCCATTTCCCTTGTCTTATCCTTTATACCCCCTCTTCTCCACCCTCTCACTGAGGACCCTCCTCAGTGGGGTTGTTAATATTTACCATGGGGTTATGAATGCAGCGGTCAGTCTGTGGTGAGGACAGTGCCTCAAGAACTCCTTCCCACCCAGTGATTTTTACAAGCTTTCCATCCCCTCTTCTACAATGCTCCCAAGCCTTGGTGAGTGTGGTCCAAGTCTACTTTAGTGCTGAGCTCTCAGCCACCTCTGGATTGCTGCTTTGATGAGTTGTGAGTGTCCTCCATGTCTTTCACTGTCTTCCAGGAACAGGTTGTCAGGGTAGCAGTGAGAGCAGCACTCATGCTTCAATCACCACTTCCTCTGTGCTATTACCTGGGCCCTGGCAGATGGGCTAGAGGTGGCTGGTATCATGCTAGGCAATTTGCTATCTTTTCTTGTTGTATTAATGGATCTTGATGCTCCCTGCTTTATGCGTTCATCTCTAAAAACAAAACAAAAACCCCAACAGATTCTCCAACCAAGAGTGAGAGCAGCGTGGATCAAAGGGGATAAGCATGGTTAATGGAGAGACATTTTGATGGTGTAGCTTCTCTTTCACCATGGCAACTCATTCTTTATCTCCATCAGTACATGCCCAGCCTCGATTTCTTCATGTAAGATGTTCCCTTGGCCTGAGATCTTCTCCCCTTGAGTGGATGCATAACAATTAAACACACAAGATTCAATTAAACTAAATCTCTTTGGTATCTTCCTGTTTACCCAAGGACTCCTTTCATTCATATGCATAGTATTTTGATGTGGCCATTAAGTCATTAGGTTTCTTTCTTTCTTTGTTCTTCATCTTTCTCTCTCATGCTGGGCCCTGCATTTCTTAAAGGAAGGGATTATAACTTATCCATTATTGAATCTGTCGTGACTCATACGATATGGCTAGGTACTCTATGGGTGTCAGATAAGTTAGTGCTTGGAATGATATGAATCTCAATATTGGTCTCAATAGGTATCCATTCAATTTTCCTGACTAACCTAAAGTAAATCTCCTTAGCCAAACACCAGTGGGGACATCATTTGGAAACTGTCATTCAGCTTAGTCAAATGTCAAGTAGACTATTTTTTAGTCTACACTAAGAACCTAGGGCCATCTTGGATTTATTCACTGATTATCAGAAGCCAGCAGTTCTTTGTAACACCCTCAAATACTTAATAGGGTAACAGCCTGTGTGCTGTGAGCACAGAGATCAACTGAATAGTCTCGGGCCTTGCCTTTTGAATATATATTCCAGCTATATTTCTTAATTGGCTTGCAGGTTTAAATCATGACCGTCTCTGCACACACGCACACACACACACACACACACACACACACACACACACACACAAATACACTCAGTCTAGACTTTTAAGTTGCTTTGTGTGCAAGTGTGGAAGAGAAAAGAGCATCTGGTTTTAGTTAGAATCAGGGTGGTCTGGGTTGGAGAGATGCCTCAGTGGTTAAGTCTCTTGCCTGTAAAGCCTAAGGACCAAGGTTCAATTACCCAGTACCCATGTAGAGCCAGACGAACAAGATGGCACATGAGTTTGAAGTTCATTTGCAGTGGCTGGAGGCTCTGGTGTTCCCATTCTCTATCTGCCTCTCTTTCTCTCTCTCCTTCTCTCTCAAATAAATATAGAAATAAAATTTAAAAAATTACAATGGTCCTAAAATAGAATGACAGGAAAACATAACTGTTGTTGAGTTATGACAGGTCACATTGATCATAGGCATAAGATACGTGCGTTTCCTCTATGTTTCTGGTTAGTTTCAATAGCTTAGCCTGGATAAAACATGGCTGGAATTTAAACTGAAAGTGCTTTGGGTGGGAAAGAGTTGATCATGAGAGTGATATTATATTGTTTATTCTTTAAAAAATATGCGTGTTTATCTCTTTGTCAGAAACTCATCTTCATTTTCTCTATCACCTTCTCAGGAGGCCTGTGGAATTGGTTCAGCTGTCATTGTTGTTATTTGAGTATTCCAGATGAGAACGTGGAGGAGCAAAGCAGTAAACTACTTGGTTAAAAACTAAGTCCACGTACTTCCAGGACCAGCATCCTTCACCTTTCTCTCTCTGGGAATCTAGGAATAGAGAAATTGCTTAGAATAGACACCACAAGAGCCATAACTAGTGTTCAGATCAATGCTCCATAAAAACACACAAGAAGACATTTTCTCAGCACTCCACCACATTGAAACCAATCTGATCTTTGTCCTCACTTCAGCTTGTCCCAGAGAGGCTTTAGGAGACATGAGCCATGCTTTCAATGCTGTCAGTATTCTCGGACAATGCCTAAAAAAATCAGCAAATGCTCATGTCATCAACTCATGTCAATGACTTTTCATGAGTTCAGGTGTATGAAACGGACAATTCAGTGGACAATCACATGCCTCTCTCATTGGAAAAATGAAGTTGAAGTTGCTGTAGATGAGAAGCTTGTTCCAGAATGTCAGTCCACCTCAAAGCCCTTGGCTGCGTTTCACTCATCACCCTGGGCTCTTGGGACAGTATTTGTTGAATTTATCCTCAGCTGGAGAACCAAGAGTATCATTTCTACTAATAATTATAACAAGAGTTACATGTGAATTTCATATGTACAATCATATTAAGTGCTGTGCATATTTTCTCATTAAAACTTTCCAACAAGTTCATGGAATACATAGACACTTTTATTAACCCTTTTTCTGTATAAGGGACATGAAGTTCAGAATCAGTTATTAGCTTGAGGTAAGGAAGGAAAAAACATACACCGATGTTGTTATTTGAACTTAGGATGTCTCTACCTAAGTACTTAACCATGATATATTGAGTCATAGCTTGAATGCATCATGGAATTAGGGTTAGTCACAAAAGATGGAGGGAATTTGTAGGAAGGAGGGAAAAAAGCAGGTCCTTGAATCAGTCTTTCTGCTGGACATGAAATATTTGGTAGGAAATTCCCTACCGTCACTGAGACTGCATTTTAGTCCAAGGAGGTTCAAATATTAGAGTAGGTAAGGCATGAGTGCCCTGGGTGAAGTGTGCTCAGCCCTTCCATGTACATTATCACTACTAACATTGATATCAGCCATTTGAATGGAAGCTCCTTTTACTGGGAACCAGGCTGCACTAAAGACTAATAATGACAAATAAAATATTCTGAGTTGCTTAGAGTCACAGATAACATTGTCCAGGCCAAAAAAAAAATCAGTTTATTACAACTGCCCTAACTTCCAGAGTTTTCCTATGCCTTCAACTCTTCTGCTATGTTAATGAGATGTAATAACCTTTTAAAAGAAAAACCTTTTAACATTTTTTCTGTTTATCTCAAATATTTCCTTCCTTTGTCCTCAAGGTTGGGTAGTAATTGGGTAAAAAAAAATCTATTTTCTTTTCCTCCTCTGATCCCACTCAACTCAAGCAGGCCCTGGCTTCTTGCCCACCCACCTTTCTTCCAGATGTTACCCTGGCGAACCTCTCGGGCTGTAACCAGGCAACCATTGGGAAGAGGGCCCTCCTGGCTCAGGGCCTAGAACAAAAGCAAAACAAATAGGAGGATGTCTTGAGTCTTCTACTTACTTTGGTTTTCCAATCTCATTTCCCTCGAACTTTTATTATTTTTGTAATGGAAACTAAGGCTTGGAAAGGGCTGTCTGCTCACACACCAAATGTCCGGTCTCTTCTGGAGCAGACCTCTGGCTAGATTCAATTCTATTGATCCTGATTTGGGATTCTGACAGCCAAGGAAAACATCCCTACACCTCTTCTATCCAAGCTGGAGATCAAAACCTTCACCATGTGGCCGTGAAGTGGTACAGTTGGAGATCTCAGGCAACTGAGTAGCTTTGTGCAGATAAAAGTAAACACCTCCAAGAGGCTTCTCTGGCATTTTGACATCCTAACACAACTCTGTGACCCACAACTCTCTTTCCTTCTTGGCCCCTTACATGGACTATAGGACTTGTCTCTGTGTTACCCTTTATAAGGATGGTTTGTAACTCTAAACCATCCTTTAGGAGATCATTGGAGAAGACATTTCAGACTTCATAGTGATGATGCCTACAGCTCCATTTCCTCAAGTCTGTAATCCTGTCTTTGAAGCCTTGTCCCCTCATCTAACACTTCCTTCTTGAGTACCTTCCTTATACCAGGTAATGACATTCTTCTAAGAATTGTAAGCATGCCCAGTAAGCAAGACAGAGAAGCCCAGTGCTCTTTGAGGGTTAATACTCTGTCAGTAGAGTGCAGCAATAAATTAGTAAATGATATGCTACATAAGATGTTGATGGGTGTTATGTTGATCAAAGAGACACAAGAGGTCCCCCAAACAAGACAGGCTTATGTCAAAGCTCTTGAATACCAGACCCAGGCAAAAGGTAAGACCTTATTGCTGAAGATACCACAGACTGTCATCATCTAACACTGAGAGACGCTGCTGGATCCAGAATGGTAACCAGTCCCTAAAGGGCAGCCTGTGTAGTGCTGGAAGGTGCTACACAAGATGCCAGGAGAAATTGGCCAATGATATTCCTAGAAAGCAGAGGTCACTGATATACAACACTGAATGATGCTAAGAGAATGCTGAAGACACTGCTACATGGGAGAGACCAGCAAGCCAAGAAGTGCTCATCTGTGCCATAGTGGCACTAACCCTAGGTGGGTAATCAATGGCTTGCTAATTGGCTAAGAGATCTGCTCAGTGGCAAGTAATCCTTAACTGGAGCTGAGATCCATGGTAAACCCATATGAGGATCAAGAACTTGGGCTGCAAAGGAAAACCTCCACTAACCAGTGATCTAAAGAGAGGCTACACACCCATTAGAATCTCAACAAATTAATGTTTGTGTCATTTAACCTATACTAATCTCACTCTCCGTTGGAGATTCTGTATGTTTCAGAAGGCAGCAAGAACCTTGGACAACCCAATCCCACCAACAGGACCTGAGATGTTGCCTGTCACCCAGACAAGAAATGAACCACCCCTAATTTATGATATAGAGCCCAAACAAAACCTTTGTGGAAGTGGTGAGATGAGCAAAAGACCTACCTCCACAGCAAGTCAAAAAACCTGGGAAAGGATAATGGAGACAGACACTGAAGATACCCAACATAATCCAAAACAGAAATCCAGAGACTCTTAAGACCTCAACAGAAAAGACCTAAGACCTAAAACTCGCCCACCATGACTAAGGGACCTGAGTGAAAGAGGGGGCAGAAAGATTGTAAGAGCCACGGTGGAGGAGAATATCCAGAGACATTGTCCCCCTCAGCAGCAGCAGCAGCAGCAGCAACAACAACAACAACAAAAACAAAAACAACAACACACACACTGGCTACCTCTCATCCAATCCATAACCCCCTATCCCATGGACTGGTCCATCAAGCCCACTGAGGGGGACCCCCAACAGTAGTTTGGGGACAGGGAAGAGGGAAATGGGGGGTACTAATCACAAGACTTGCTCCTACAATGTTTCTAATTATTGATAATAAATATGAAAAAAAGTTTACCCCTAAAGTTGAACTGAAAAAAAAAAGCCCAATAAATTTAGGGACACAGGGTAGGAGATACAGAGGAGGGGGCTCTGTGATGGTTCCCTGAGAAGGTACCAGCTGGGAGGAGGGCGGTGATTGGTAAGAGAGCCAGCCCAGCCAAGCCCAAGGCAGGAGGGAGGACATGTCAGGCAAAGGGGAGAGCAGGCATTGAGGCCCTAGGGTGGGAGTGTGTCTGATCTATTTAAGTTAAAACAAGATTCCCAGTGCATCTTGAGTGGAACCTTTTGGGGAAAGGATAATAAAAGAGGTATTCAGAGTCCTAGCAGGGGGCAGAGTGGATATAAGTCTTGAGAAACATAGGGTATAATGAGAATTTATAGAAAGGTTTGAGCAACTTTTAGAAGGGATGTCCACATCAATGTAGAAAATTTGTTTCAGAAAGGTCAGGGTCAAAACAGAAAGACTTTTGAGAGTGCCATTACCACAGCCTTGCAGGAAATAATAGAGAATTGGGCTAAATTAGCAGGTTTTCTTTATTTTGTTCAATGAGTGTACACTAATGAAAAATATATTTAAAATAGCATGTTTTGCCAGAGTCTCTTAGTTGATGATTCTGTCCAGATAGACATGCATTTTCTAGCCGTGGTCCCCTGGTCCCAGGGAACTCTCTCCTTCCTGGGACTACTTGGGCCCTTTTGAGGCTGTAAAACCCCTTAGGTGTTCTTTAATTTTTTTTGTTTGTGTTCAGAAATTTAGGTGTCATTCTTTCTTGCATTTTCAAATACTGGTTGTTTTATGTGATTTTCATTCCCTTCCTCCCTCTCCTCCCGTTTCCTTTCCCTCTCTCCTTCCCTCTGTTCTCACATCATCTGTGTCTTTTACTCTCCTTTCATCTCTTTCCCCACACATCTCATACTTACCCATGGCTAACATCCTATCTTTACAGGATTTACCCACAACTGCCCACTTATGTACAAAATTTAAAAGTTTCTTCACAGTGAAAGAAATCATCAGCAAAGCCAACAGAAAGCCTAAAAAAAAAAATGGGAGTGAATCTTTGCCAACTCTACCCCAGACAGGGGGGCCAATAATCAGAATTTGCCAAAAACTGAAATAAAAATTATTTCATAGCAAGAGAATCTCTTCCGAAGGTTCTTCATTATTTCAGTCTGAGCACTGAAGTTCATTCAAGTGGTATCCTGTCTCTTTAGTGGTAATGCCATTGTAAACTCCCCCTCCACCAACTGCACACCCCTCAGATTATGGCTCTGTTGTAGACAGAGTTTTCCATCCTGACCTCCTCCTGGGAAGACCCCTTGCCTGGGAGAGCTGTGTATTGGTTGAGGCTACATGGCACCCAAGCAAAGGTCCTGGAGCCTGACTCTCTCTCTGCCTTACAGCTCTTCATGTCTCTTCTTACTTTCTTCTGCATTTCTTTCATCTCCCTTTCAGGGGCATGTAAGGGTTAACTTATAAACACCCTCTGCTTTGCAGCCACCAGCAAACACCCAGGGTAATATTGTCCTGATAAAACCTATCTTTCCATAATGTGGTCCAAAGCATAGAGAATATTTTTCACTCTGGCATTTCCTGCCATTAATGCTTTCCTTTTGCAGATAGTGTTCTGAGTGGAGTTTGTGTTATAAAAAGCGACAGAAACACTCTCACCTTGTAATCTACCATAATGGCACGAGGCAGCTGTGGGCCTGTCTTCTCGTTTCTTCCTTTCGAAGTGTAACAACACTAGAGCGTTATGCCTTTTAGGGCTGGATGAGATAATGTCTCCTAAGAATGAGCTGTGAGAGGTAGAGCGCCTTCATTGAGTGAGGTGGTTTGGAGGCTCTGACAGCAGATCGAGTGAACACAGCTTTGCAGAGCTCCCTTCCCACTCAGTAGCTATCAGGTCATCGTGCCTGTATTTCTGGTGGAATCATTTTATTAAGTAAAAGTGCACCTTGAATCATGGGAGAATGAATGGATCTGGGAGGAGCATAAATGGAAACCAGGTCTTCCTTGTAAATTGTCATTGATGGATGAAGGTGTGATCTTACTGGACACCCATCCAAACCTCTGCACTGTTCTCACCTCTGCACTATGGTTTTAGGATAAAAATGAGAGTCAAACTGGCTGCATGAACTCGGTGGATTTTAAATGGGGAGAAAGTCCATGTGCCCAGATATTTGCAGTTCTAGAAGAAGACACAAAGCTAAGATATGGTACAGATGAGACAATAATGTAATGTACTAAAGCTTGTCTTGTAGTTCATGCAGAAAACAAGTGGGAAATAGTCAAGACAACTCTACCAGCAAAGAGAGGGCATGTTTGTGTGAAACTTGCCTATTTCTTGGAGTCTGGAATCTTCTCCTTCATCTAGACTTCTAAGTTCCATTCAGGATCTGTTTGCATCTTTTTTTTTTTTTCTGAGGAAAATACCAATTTTACTTAGGATGTGAATTCCCAACTAGAAGTTGATGTTTTGCAATATCCTTTGATTCTTGGAGTGATCATGTGACTGACTACTACCTAATGATGTGTAATCCAAAAGGGGGGGGGGTGAAGGGTGTTTAGACAGTTATCAGAACTGGAAAGTGTTTCTGGTCTTTGAGATGAACATGAGGATAACTGGGACACCAGTAGATATTTTTAAGCCTAGAGGCATATGTTGACGACGTTGGAGCCTGAATATATGTCACCAGTGAGTCTATGGTATTCTTGTACCAGTCCTGTATTGCTTACCTTTATACCAGTTTTATATAAAGGATACAGCTTACCTATACACTTTTTTATAGTAGGGAGACATAACCTTCAGTTTCATACATAATATTTTGCTCCTGTATAGCAGTACCCAAACTCCTAGCAGATACATCCTACTTACATGGAATATGTCTACTAGCACATAGGCATCGATGCCTGACTTCTCATGGGACAATACTTTATGTAAAAGCAAAGTAAACTCTGAAAGATTTACTTAGGCATGTTAAGGGAGCTTTCCTTAGGATAATTATGGCATTATTTAATTTTTGGTTTGTTTGTTGAAGCATATAGTTTAAGTGACAACGGAAAAATAAAGCCTTAAGGAGATGTGAAATAATTAATATTGTAACTTCATTTTGAGGTTAGTTGAGGTCAAGTGGGAAGATATGGATAAAGGAACAATTGAATCCATTTACAAATGTATTTTATTGACAATTTTCATACATGAAGATAACGTGATTTGATCACAATCATCTCCCAATAGTATCATTGGCCTCCCTCCCCCCTTCCTCAAGTCCATAAGCCAAATAAACCCATTCCTCCACAAGCCGCTTTTGCTTGGGTTCTTTCTGCACAGCAACTAGAAAGCTGACTTCAGCACCCTCTAAATATTTATATTATGTTTATCACAACAGATTGGAGTTGATTGCCCTACTGGTCACAAAAGCTTCAGTGTGAAGATGGTGGTGATATGAGGGAGAGTGAAGACTCAGCTAATCAGTCCATTTTTGAGATTCATTTTCCCAGTTGGTTTCAGATGTCAAACATTAGGTTATGGCCCGGATGGACATTAGTTCCAGGACAGTCTGCTATCCTGGAAGGTAACATGGGATTACAAAGGCAAGGCAGACTTCGGAAGATTGTGGTCAGATAATGGGGCTCTAGGTTCAAGTTTTGGGAAATAACACAGATAACAAATAGCTGTGTTAGTTAGCTTTTTTGTCACTGACACCAAATAACTAACATAAGTAACTTGAGAGTGAAAAGATTGTTTTGGTGCATGGTTTCAGGGGTTTTAGAAAAGACACGACAGAGGAAACTGCTTGCCCCCTGGTGGCTGGGAAGAAGAAAGAAAATAAGTGGGACTGAATCCAAGATAACATATATCCTTTAAAGATGTGCCCCTCTGATCTGGGTCCTCTAGTCAGGCCCCATCTCCTAGCTTTGACCATCATTGAGGGGGTGAGTCCCTCCATGGAACAATTCTTGCTGAATACTGGAGCATCAGGGACCAAGGCTTCAACACCCGACCCTCTATGGAACATTCCAGATCCAAGCCACTGCTGACAGGATTTACAGGGATGTCCCAGTCAGTCATCAACTGTGAAATGAAAGCATTAAGTCAGTCTGCAGAGGTGAGGAGGGTCGCTAAGTCTGAGAAAAAATTTTTATAGTATCTTACACATGACTATCTTGAAACATCATAGCTGAAGATCCCACGGATAGAAGGGACAAAACCATAAAACAGAACAAGACTCAGCCACAGAGGATGGGGCTATTGAGACACACAGACATGCACACACATGCACACATGCACAGGCACATACGGAAGCATGCCCGAGCATACACACATGCACACACGCACACACACACACACACACACACACACACACACACACAGAGGAATGGACCTCAAATGCTAGGCTTAGGGATAGAAGCTTTGAATGTGTCATCTACCACTCGCTCCCCCTTTGCTGCACCCAGAGGAAACCATACTTCTGATTCTTTTCTCAACATTTATTACTTTTTGCCTGTTCAAGGAACACAGATGCAAGAAACATGCAATGTGTGCTCTTTATGTAAGCTAGCCCTTGGTCAATGTTTTTTGAGATTCAGCCCTGCAGCTGCAGCATGACTCCCTGCTTCTGCTAATCTTTGCACATGTCTGTATGTGCATGTGTTCATGCTTACAGTTGCACACTTGCCTCAGGGCACATATGGAAGTCAGAGGGCACCCTTGAGTGTTGGTCTTCCATTCCACCTTATTTGAGATGAGCTGCTTGGTTTTCATCATTGCATAGACCAGGCGAGCTGGCCCACAAGCTTCCAGGCATTCATTCCACTGTCTGTGTTCCATTTCATTACAGGCGCATGGGGATTAGAGATGCACCCTATTGTGCCTGAGTTCACATGGGTTCTGAGGATCTGAACTCAGATTGTCACGCTTGCACAGCAAGTGCATTTACCTGCTGAGATTTCTCCCAGCCCCATGACTACATATTTAACGGTTCTTTTCTGATCATTCACAGGTTATATTCCATGTACAAATAACCCATATACTGTTTATCTGTTCTATTGATGGGCAAGTGGGGGTACTTCCACTTTTTTGGTATTATTAATAAAGCCTTATGAATATTCTTCTATAACATTTTTATGAACACACATTTCTCTCAGAAAAGTATGTAGGTTGGGAACTGTTGGACAAAAATTAGGCGATTTTTTAAAAATTTATAAGAAGTCACATACTTTGGTTTCTCTTCTGATTGTGTAAATCTTTTGCCTTTTAAAAGAAGTCACTAGACATCCTTCTATGGTTCTATCATCCTGCACGCTCAACTGCAGTGGGCGATTGCTCTATATAATATATATGTATGATTGTATCAATCTTTTTATCATTAGTAATTTCCTCATGTGTGCCATAGCATGTCATTGTGAAGAACACTCTTCCTAAATATATGGAATACATTAAAGAGAATTTTTAAATAAAATCAATTATTCTGAAAATATCAGAGTACTTAAAATATCTGAAATATAATATTGACTGTGTTTTTTTTTATCAGCAACAAATAACTAACTTGAGAATAAGACCTAATAATACTATAACTCTGAAGCCATAAATGACATTCATAAAATTTTAACATAGTCATGACAGGAAACTGTGATAGCTTTGATGAGCAAATTAAAAATATTAATGCAATTGTCATTGCTGTCTATAGTCAAATAGATGTAAATGTTAACTTTCTGATAGAAGTTAGTAAAAGTAGAGTTTTTTTTTTTACTAAACATTATAGACCCCATGATTTCAAACATAGAAGTCTCTTAGTTTGTAGTTAATTCTAAGATCTTAACTGTTGTGCGATAGCTAATTAGAAGACAAAGGCCTCCAAGGAAATGTACCGAAGTAAGGACTGGAGATCAATTACCAAGGAGGAAGGATAGGCTCTTAATGACAGGTAGATAGGAAGATGGGAAGACATGGGACAAAGGAAAGGAGGCAGCGATAATGTTGGGGATACCTCTAAGGTGACAATCCATGCTCTACCTCAGTGGTTAGCAACTAGAGCTCTTTGGAATTGTCTATGGCAAATTTGAAAGATAAAATAAAATGTCGTAGCCCTACCTTTGATGATGTACTTAATTCAATAGTATCACACAGGACCCACAGATTAATATTGTTTAAAATAGCCATAGTGGGTTACATGAACATTTTTGGTTAAGAACCATTGCTCTAAATAAGATGTTTGCACTGTTGTCCATTCAATTAGTTTGGAGACATGGAACAATGAACTCATGGGACATTGGCGCAACGGGGTCAAAATGAGAGATAGGGGAGATTTATGGGGTTGTTCGGAAGAATTTCTGGAAACCTTGGACAAGCATTCAATGTGAGTGGACATTAAGGTGGGGGTTATTGTTACCTTGTACTATGGATATGATGGGCTTTACGACACTTCTAGAATGTCATACAGGAGAATGGGTACTAAGGGCTCACTGAGTCAAAGGTATTAAGGCTGAGGTTAAATAGTTAGAATTTCAGTCCATGTACTAAGTATCCATAAATCACTCTCTAAAAGAAGAAAGCAAATAACTTATGGGATATTGTCTCTATTCTCTGAATTGTCTCTATAATTTTTAATAAATTATATCTTTATTATCCATATTATATACAATGAATGAGCAAATAATGTGATGGTGTCCCCAATTCCCCAATTTCCCTCTTCCCTGTCCCCAGTCAGCTAGGTTTCCTCCTCTGTGGGCAAACTGGATCAGTCCATATGGTAGGGATTATGGATAGCCTAGGGATCAACCCGGTTCCACCCCCGTTTGTATGTTGTTACTGAGGGGGGCCATGTCTCTGAATATTCTCCTCCACTATGGCTCTTACAATATTTCTGCCCCCTCTTCTGCTCAGTTCCCTGAGTTATGGTGGGTGAGTATTAAGGCTGCTTTATTGTTGAGGTCTTGGGAGTCTCTGTACTTCTGCTTTAGGTTGGTGTCTGTCTTGCTGGCTCATCCTGGGTTGACTGGTTGGCTGTTATGAGTCTCTTGTTTTTCCCACTGCTGTCTGCGGGGTTCCATGTGGATCCTCCATGGTAGGTCTGGGGTGGCTCCTCTCTGTCCAGGATGTCAGCTATCGACCTGTGGCTGTTGGTTGGGTTGGAGGAGCCACAGCTCTCTTGCTGCCTTTTGAAAAAAACAAACAGAATGAGTTGCAAAAGTTGGAGTTGACTGAAGAGAAAAATAAAACTGACAATATTGTGGAAGTCTGTAACTGAACAGCTTGTTCCTTGACCAATAGTGAATCACATTGATCTTCCTGTTTGCACCTTTAACTTTTATAAAAATTCAACAGAAATTAAAGTGAATCAGAATATATTTGAATGTAGCCTGCCCTTTTGAGATGACAGGGGCTGCTGAAGAAATTTTATTCTCATTGACCTCATCTATCCTCAGTGTCAAGTACTAATCACCTGAGTGTTTAGAAGTGTCTAATTAACAACAGTTATCTAGATTTTTCTGTCTTTTTTATGGTTTGTTTTGTAGAGACAAGCAAATCAAAGACATTTATGCCAACTGAATTCAATGAAAATATATATGATAACAAATTGGACATCAAACATTGAAACATACAAGATCAAGCATTTTGCCATGGTTATGGTCAATAAAACCTGAATATTTCCAGGTGGTCCTATTTTAATAACATGTTGACATCTATAATCAACATAACTTAAACATATTCTAATAAAAGGTGGCTTTCATGGAACAATTTTCAATATAAGTGGAGAAAATATAAAAGGATTGAGTCATTTATAATAAATCAGAAGTTGTGCATTTATGAAAGCATCCTAAAAATTCATATCCTAGAGAGTCTGACTACATTAATCTACAATCACTCAACAAGATATGTCTGGGATTCCTTCCTAACATACTTATATAATCAAAATTGGTCAGTAGGTGTAAGAAGGTAGCATATATGATTTTTTAGATTTACACGGCCATTCCTGCCTACTGAGTTCTTTGCTCCTTGCTCCGTGGGAATCTCTAGCTCTTACCTTCATTGCTCCTTTCCTGACAGTGTCATTTGCCTCAATCTCTCCGGAGATGAAGACTAGGTTCTCAGATGGGTTTTACAGGGCCTTTCACAGCAAGAGCCAGAGACCAAAACTGCCAAGACTGTAGGGGCTGTGGCTTCTACCTCTGTTCCTAGAGCAGCGGTCTATCATTCTGTCATTGAGCGCAGGCATTCATTTCCTCCGTGTCCAGAGGGGCTGCACGACACACCTCTGAAGTGTAGGAGTGTTACAATCCCACAGGGAAAACAACTAATGAGGCCAAGGGGCCAGGAAAGAGGAACTGATAATTCCAGTAACCTTTCTGAGGGTATTTTAAGGTGTGGTGGTTCTTTATTGGCACATTCATGGAAATGCTGTATTTAACAGCAACCAGATGTATTCTCTTATTAAGTAGAAGCTAGTACATTAAAATACCACCTTGGATTTACACACACACACACACACACACACACACACACACACACACACACACACACGGGTCTAATGTCTCCTTACCTTCACATTCACGGTCCTATATCAAACCCTTCAGCCAAACAGTAGTACATAAACTTATGTCAAGCTATTTTCTAAGGAGTCTGTAGAGTGCTCAAGGATCTTATTTTCAAGATTCATTTCACTCAGGTAGCATGGCTCCTTGGGATTTGAGGGAGTAAGAACCATATACAGATATACAGAGAAGAAACCCGGTGTAGTCCCACAGTGGAAACATAGCGAAGCAAAGGTGAGCAGTGCAAAGTCTACATATACTATTAGTCATCTTTGGAGTTACACGTCCTGATATGTTGTTTAAAATAGAAATGGAAATAATCACACTTTTTTCTAAAAATCTCCTATTCTCTTATTATGTTTGTTCTATTTTCCTTCATAATTTTTTATGATGATTTGTGATTATATTATTTCCGAATACTTGTATAAGCACATCTATTTCTTTAAATTCTTTACTCAGCAATATTTGAGGAGTGTCTGATCATTTTTGGTGTCTTGGTTTTCTGTGACCAGGAGCTCACTAACTCACCAGAAGTGCAGGCTGTGTCCAAGCAGAGTTGGTATCATGGTATACGCATTTCTATACAAAGCATCGAGCTGGTAAAAGAGTGAAATGCTTCCTTTCTAGTTGACAAAAAATATGGCACTAACTAAAAAAAAACTTTATGATTTATTTGTGGTTTAATTTATAATGCATATGCATTAGTTCAAGCAGATTAACATGCAGGGTGTCACAATGATTATAGCTGAGTAGGTTTCCTGGTGCAGTGATGTAACTCCTTATAAAGATTACTGAGTAGAACAGCGGATCAGACAGTATCCCAGGGATGAGAAAACATTGACAGGATCAGTTCTTAGCATAGCTGAAGCTGGGAGATGCCTTTGTGAACACACGCCACCATTCTGGTAAAGACATATTTGTACTTAGTGATCTTAAAGGTGTCTAATAATGTCGTGATAGTGGTGGCTTTGACAGCAGCAGCCCCTGAAAGGGTGTGGGCATGTGTTCTGGAAATCCCATGGATCTGCCGAGTGGACAGTGTGGCAGCACCATAGGGGGTTTACTTCCACCTCCCTCGTTCCTCCTGACTGACCCAAGGATGACGATGATGGTGGAATTGGGAGGAGGGGGTCAAAGAGCAGGCCCTGCAGATCTGGGTCCCAGGGAAAGTGCTGACATCCGGGAGTGGGCCTGAATGGACCGAGAGGTCATTACTCAGCTGCCCTCTGGATGCAATGGGGGCTGGATGTCAATAACCTAATGACTCCCAATGACAGGAGAGAATCCGTGGACACATTGTATGCCATCTCTCGTGTCAAATTATGGCTCTGAAAGGGACATCATTTAGCTAGAGACTCAAATCAAACAAAAATCCTCATCAGACATTTCTTAAAAACATCAAAGAATTTAGAAACCTTTATAATTTTCATGAACTTTTCAAATCGTCACTTCTATGAATGATTGTGATGCTAATACAGTTCTATGGATGGTTTTGTCATTGTTGTAACTGAAATACTATCAATATACCATTGATTACCTACAGAGACCATTGTGAATGGAGTTGAAGTTTCATAATTGGGAAATACAGTACAGTGTTTCTACTCTATATATCCTTCATTCATTTCCCCCAATAACAATAGCCAATGTAATCATAGCAAAGAGTCTAGCTCAGAAAATTATCACAATTTAATTTGTTAACTTGATTACAGAATTTGTTCAGATTTCAGAGAGTTTTACGTGTATGTGTGTCACACATGTTTAAGTGTGGCACATCTCTATTTTTAAAAATATTTTATTTATTCATTTTCAAGGAGAGAGAGAGAAAGAGAGAGAGAGAGAGAGAGAGAGAGAGAGAGAGAGAGAGAGAGAGAGAGAGAGAGAGCGCGCACCAGGGCCACCACCTTGTGGGTCTGGCTTATGTGGGTACTGGGAAATTGAACCGGGGGTCTTAGGCACTAGAGGCAAGTGCCTTAACCGCTGAGCCATCTCTCCAGTCCGCATCTCTATTTTTAAGAAGTGTCTTTTTTCATCTCTCTGGGCCAAGGCCATGGAGTTTTTGCCATCTCTCAGGAGAGGTGGAGCTGGACTGGAGGGCACTCCCACGTGATCACATTCTTTTCATTTCAGAATATTCTTCCCATCTGGAGAAATAGAGCACGTTTATTAATCACTCCAGAAAGTATGTAATTTCATTTGATTGAGTCGTGTCTGTAGGCATTGCCTCACAGGAGGGAAAGGCTTCCCAGCGACCCAGAGCCCCCAAGACATGCTCTGTGGAGAGCACACTTTGGGGCCAGCTGCTTGAATGCACAGCTGGAATCCGAAGCAGTAATGTTAACAGCTCGCCAAGGGCTGCAGAGCTGCCACAGCCCAAGCAGGGTTATTTGTGGCTTCCAAAGAGGGGCTGTAACCTTTTATGATATCTACAAATCTCAGCCTTCAGGAAGCAAGGGGAAAATGCAACCATGCTGTTTGACCTGACCACTTCTTTCCCTCCCACCCTCGATCTACCTTTGGAGCCCTGAGTATCTGCACAACTGTCCCAGAAAAAAAAAATCGGACATGACATGGGACAATACCTTTAACACTGCTTCAGAGGCAGATGTAGCAGCCAGACATCCATTCTGATATAGTGAGAATTTCAAAACTGCTGTTGACAGGTGGAAACTTCTTATGTCAAGGCCCTGAACAATCTGGGTTCTTTATAAGGACCAGGAGAGTTACTTCTTGATGAGGACATTTTGTATGGCAGCTATAAGCCAAGGAGAACCATGTCTACACCTGTGCTATCTACCAGGCCTGATAGTGTGCTGAGCTCAGCAGTGTATCTCCTGTGCTTTGCAGGCACATGGAGAAATATTTCCTGTTGTCACTTTGACATACAGGCAGGGCTTGAATTTCCTTCACTCTGGATGCTTCTTTGATCTGCTTGTATGTTTATTCACTTACTTCTTCCAACAAGGGAGCCACATGTGTAAGGGTTTATAAAGGCAGGTTTTGGAATCAGACAGACTACCTCTAACACTTACTGGCTGTTGGACCTTGACATTAGGCTAGTGTGGTAGGTTTGGTTGTGTACCCTAAAATTCATAGGATGAAATACAAAACTTGTAGCACTTTTTAATGTGATCTTATGTGGAGGTAGGGTTTTTGCAGGGGTAACCAAGTGAAAATGTGTCACTAGCTGAGCCCTGAGCCAGTATCGCTGGTGTCCTGATACAAGGGGGAAATTTAGAGATGGAAACCGGTAGGAAGGACTCCATGTATCCTGAAGACAAAGGCGGAGGTGATGCTTCTAGAAGTCAAGGCATGCCAAAGAGTCTATAGATCACTAGATGCTGGGGCAGAGCCTTTCTTCGCTGTCATCACATGAGAGTGACCCTCTGATGTCTGGATCTTGGGCTTAATTTTTTTTGTAAGAAGAGAGAGAAAGAGAGAGACAGAGAGATAATGGGTGTGGCAGAGCCTCCAGCTATGGCACATGAACTCCAGATACATATGACACTTTGTGCATCTGGCTTTACCTGGGTACTGAGAGATTGGATCTGGGTAGTTTGGTTTTGCAGGTGAGCACCTTAACTGCTGAGAAATCTCTCCAGCCCTGTATCTTGGACTTTTAACCTCCAAGACTGTAAATCACTGTTGTTTAAGGCACTGGGTTTATGGTGCTCTGTAACAGAAGTCCTAGCACATCAAAATAGCTGGTTTCTCAAGTCTTAAAATTAATTTTTAAAAAAAATTCAAAGTACACATGATAATTTTAGCAATGGGTCTCTCTCTACATGCATTCTCTGGTCCAGCAGCATTAGCAGGAACTTGTTTGAAACACAAATTCTTAGCTGGATCCCAGATTGATGAAACCAGAAACCCTAGAGGGGTTTTATTAACCCTAATGGGTTAATAAAGCTGTGTCTTAATAAACCCTCAGACAATACTCATATACGCTAAAATGTGATCAGTTACAGCATTATGGGAAAAGCTCTATCAGATATTAAGTGCAAAGTTATCAGCATGGAACTTGTAGTTTACTGTTTGTATTTTTTAGAAGGCAGTGAGAACCATGGACAACCCAATTCCAACAACACGACCCGAGATGATGGCTGACACCCAGGCAGGAGATGAACCATTCTTAACTCATCACCTAGGGAGAAAGAGATTAGGTTATTTGGGGAACCTGGCCATGTTTATATGATATCCTAAATGCTAGTGAGGTGAACACCATCTTTTTGACTCCATTATTATGACAGAGAGGAATTGTTTTCTATCATGATAATATCTGTTCCCATCCACAAAAAGTTTATTTGCTGAAGGAGTCTGCATCCAATTACCAAGTATCCCAGGATATAGTGTTTTTGACCATTAGGTTGCGGAGTCCCTGGATATCTTGAGTGTGGACATCCACCCACCAGATGAGGGACATGTGAAGACAGAGAACCTCATAGGAGTTTCTTAGGCTAGGCTGACAGATGTGTACATTAGTCATCTGCCCAGGTTTCACTGAGTAGAATTCAATCTCATGGAATCATGCAACTGCTAGGGAGCCTAGGGGAACAGTATATCTGTGTGTCCAAGAAGGAAGGAAATTAGGTTTGAAGAATACATAGGAGTCTCCTTCATAGGCCATGAGAAAATCAAGATTTGGAACATATACCTGATCTCAAATAGACAAACATGTAGAAACACATAGAAACACATAGAAAAAATGGTGATTTTCTTTAAGTTCAGTACAATCCTTAAAGCCTAAATCCATATAATTCCTTAAAGGAAGGAATAGGAGTACTTGCCAACATCTTTAGCAATATACAGTGCTCCGTTGAAGACTCTGAGAACTCCTATTTGGTAGTATAGGCATAGAATCACTATTGACATAAGCTGGAAATGGCTGTTACCTGCCAGCCTTCTCCAGGTCTGGCCCAGGGATAACATTTTACAGGAACACTACACACATTTCCTTTACAAACCAATCATTAGACCACCCATCATGTGGAGGGAAGACACTTCATCAGAAAAGAGAGGGTGCATTCTATTTTCCCTATCACATTTTAGGTCTCCATGTTTTAGCCAGGGGGTGGAGGAATTAATGCAGACCTGGAATTCAAGCAAGGAATCTCAAACCATCTACACTCAAGGAACCCACTCTAATGCTCATGAAACTTCTGCATCTCATATTCATCATCCACAGGGCTAAGAGACGGAACAAATATGAAGTTAGTTGTTTGGAGTTTGGTCAGGGCTTTGCCAGTAAAGACAGTGAGTGTTGAACTTCTTAAGGCAGACCGCAAGTCACATTACCACATTGGAGCATGATGTAGTATACAAGGTATGAACTTTGGAGCAAGAGAAATTGAATTTGAATTCTGACTCTGTCACTTCAGCTTTCAGAATCTCTGGTTAGCATCTGTTAAGATGGGAGAAATGACATTTGCTCTTCAGAGTTGTTGTGAAGATTAAATCAAATAACTTCCCTGAAGTATACAACACAGATGCACGATCCACAGTGGGTACCTGCAAACCTGTAACAGCAACTGTCCTCAGAGAGAGGGAAGAATTCCAAGAGTAGTGGAGACATAAGAATGTCCTATAAGCATTAAGACAATAAGAGCAGAAGAATAAACAGTAGATATTTTGGAAAAAAATTATGATTATATTTACTGAATGCATAGATGTGTTTGAACTGGATATAAAGTGATCTGTGTATGAATACAGCATTACATGATCAAAAAACAAAGTTGGGCTTGAATTTGAGCTCATCATTCTCCTTCACCCTCCAAATCTGGAAGAGAAAAGCCTGAGTCTAGGGATTCGGATTTGTAGTAACTACCATCAATGTCCACTCTTAGTTTCTGGAATTTGCAAGGTTTGGATACAAAGGTAAAGGTCTTGATGCTCCAGATCAAGTCAATTATACAGATCTCATTAACATAACTGAATGATGTGTCCTGGAAACAACCTTTTCAAATAATATTTTATTGGCAATTTTCATATATGCTCATAATGCATTTGATCATAGCCCCCTCCCATCACTCTCTCTTGTCTCTCTCCCTTCAAATGAACCCCTTTCTCCATTCAACTAGTCCCCTCTACTATTTCCAGGGCTTTATTTCATTTTTGCTTTCTTTCATCATCCGTGAGGACATGTTGATGGATCCAATACTGTACAGGTGACAAGAGCTGCTGTGAGAGGTCATGAATTCAGTGGCCACCACAAGCCCCATCCTTTGGGTTCCTCCATTCCTTCTGTCACCTCTTCCACAATGTGCCCCCAAACCTTGGAAGATGTGACCCAGCTGTCTTATCTAAAGCTGAATGTTTAACAATCACTTCTTCTCAGAACTTTCAATGAATCTGAGTCTCCCCGTAGTCACTGCCATTTGTGAAAAGAAGAGTTTTCTGGTCAAAAGTGAGAGCGGCACTACTATATGAGAATACGCATAAGTGTGTGGAGGGAAATTTGTTGGGCACAATGTATCCCTTCAGATAAATAGCAGAAGTAGCTTCCTCCATTAAACATAAGATCTTCTAAGTCACAGGCTTTTTATTGAGTTTTTAGTAGTTGGCATGAGAAATTTATTCCCTCCTGTAGAGTGGACCACAAAGCCAATAAGACAGCAGTGTGTTGGTTACCCCATAACAGTTTTGCCACTATTGCACTGGTAGGTTCATCTTACTTGGTTGGTCAGTTTAGTTCAAAGAGTTCACTGCTGGTTAATGACTTAACTCATGTGGGAATTTCCACATGGATAGAGGAGAGCACCCTCCCCTCCTAAAAAAAGTCATCAAGATTGAAGGAGGGTCTAGTTGGAATGAAGAAGAGGTTTATTGGATGTGGGAAGGGGAGAGGGATAAAAGAAGGTCATTGAAGGGGCTTATAATCAAATTACATTATGTTAAGTATGAAAATTGCCGATAAGACAGTTTTAAAATGTAGAACAATTCTGGCTCCACGAAAGATTTCCTGTTATACCTTAGCTCATCTCAAGCCCATATCAAATGCTAGTTTGTTTTCTGTCCCATTATTTTAGACATTTTCAGACCAATTATAGAGTGTGAGTCCAGCTTGATTTATCTGGTACAAGGCAACTGAGGATTATTCAAATTGCTACATACCAGTACTTCCCTCATTTTGCTGATAAATAAGGAGTGTACCACTTTATACTATATGTCTTGTAACTTGGTCATTCAGTCATCCATTGAAGGGCATCTGGATTATTGGTAGCTTTGAGTGATTGTGAATAAAACCATTAAAAGCATTTCACATGTATTTTTTTGAACAAAAATGTGTTTTCTTTTCACTTGTGTAGTTACAATGGAGAATGATGCCTTGTAAGGTAAGTGCATGCTTAATTTTACAAAATCATGCCTATTATCTAATGAAGGTGTACCATTTTGCATCCCTATAGTCACAACTTAAGTTCTAATAGCTATATTGCCTCCCCTTTCTCAACTATACTCTATTACACAGGAGGCAGTGTCTTCTTATAGATGTAATTTACATTATTCTTGTGGCTAATAATATTGAATATTTATCTCATGTCCCCATTTGTGCATCTTTTTTGAAAATACATTAATGCAAATCTTTTACCTACTTTAAATTTGATTGCTGCCATTTTCAATAATTCTTTATATATTCTATATGTAAGTATGTTATTTACAGGTATTTTCTTCTACTTTATGAATTCTTTTCCATTATTTTAACAGCATCACATAAGGAGAAGTCCTTAGCTTTGATTAAGTGAAAATTCATTCATTTTTTTCTCTAGGCAACTTATGATTTTAGTCATACTTGAAATGTCTCTGCCTAACTCAACCTACAAAAATGTCTTCCATGCTGCTTCTACAAGTTCTATAATTTGAGGTTTAAAATTTAGCTCTATGATATATTTTGAATTCATTTTATACATGGTATAAGAATCAAAATTAATATTTTTGCTTCTGGTGTCCATTTTTCCACGGATGCACTGTTTTTCCATTTAATTATTTTGTGTTTTCTTAAAACTGAAATGACTTATATGTAGGTCCTGGTCTGGGCTTATTTGCAATCATTAGCTTATGTGTATGTCTTTTTGTCAATATTATAGTGTTTAGGCTATTACAGTTTTAAAGTAAATGTTAACATTTGGTAATATAAGTCCTATAATTTTACATTTATTTTCAAAATTTTTATTTTTTTCTTTTGCAGGTTAATATAAATTTTAAAACAGAATACCAATTCTACCAAAAAACTTGTTATGATATTAATTGGGATTGTGATATATATATCACAATACATATCATTAAGGGTGGTTAAAATGTGGATAATATTGAGTTACCCATCCTATTAACACGATCTACCTCATTTGTTGACTATTTTAATGAATTATAGGCATAAATTATTTTCAATGCTTCTTCATTATTATTGTATTGTGTATAGGGTTTATAGTGATATTTTTCTTCCAGTGTTTTAAGTTTGTATCTTCTCTTTTTTGTTTAATCTGAGTACAAGTTTAACAATTGTATTGACTATTTTGGTTCAATTAATTCTACTTTATGTTGTCAATTGTGTTAATTTCTATTTTCACATAGCCTGTGAAAATTCCATGGCATCATTTTCATTGATTTATAGTCTTTTGATATTTTATGCTCATTTATAATTTAAATAACTCCTACTAAACTATAACTATGGGAGAACATTCTTTACTTGACACAGATCATGCGAAACAACTCACCTGTGAGAAAGAAAACGTTTTCCCTTTTGTTCAGAGACAAGAATTCTTAGTGTGTCTCTGTACCTTAACATAGACTTCCTACAATGGACACCAGTCTTTGGATTGAGGCCTTATTCTTACATGTCTTACCCAATTACCTAAAAAGATCTAAAAACATCTTTCTGAATCAGATGACATCCATGAGTATTGAAATTGGAACATAAACATATCATTGTTTTTTGTTTTTTGAGATAGAGTCTTCCTATATATCCTTGGCTGCCTTGGTACTTGTGATATTAACCAGGCTGATCTTGAACTCCCAACAATCCTCCCACCTCAGCCTCCTGAGTGCAGTGATTATATGCATGCACCACTACACCTGACTTGAGTATATATATATATATATATATATATATATATATATATATATATATATATATATATATATATAATCTTCTAATAATTTATGACTTAGGAAATCTTAAAGAATAGATGACTAAAAATTACTCATAAACCTAAAACTTAGACATATATCTGTGAAAACATTTCCTCTGTGTTTTTTTCTATGTAGATATCATCATATTGTTTGAAGTCTGTTTTTCTTTTTTGATCAATGATTTTTATGTATGTTTTGATCATGCTCTCCTCCTATTAGCTTGTTGTGAAACCCTTCCTCCATTCTTCCACAGAATCCCTTCTTCCCAGATAACGCTTCTTCTATTTTGATGTCTGTATTTTTCTTGTGTGTGCACATGACCCACTGAGTTTAATTTGGGTTGCCTGCATTGGCACCTAGTACAGGTTATTTTCTTAAGTGCGTGGGTCCTACCTATGGCTCTATAGCTCTGCAGACAATGTCTTCCACTCCTCCAGCTGCCATTAACTGTCTACAGTTCCCAGTGTGTGAATGAGGGCCTCATGTCCTCCTCCATTATCCATGACGGAATGTTGGTGGAACCGATAGTGTGTGGGTCCTGTGAAGGTTATGATAGAAACTATGAGGTCATCAATTTTGCTCAACACTCAATGACACATCCATATCACCCCTTTCAAGGCTCAGGGAACAAGATGAAAGAGTGAGTGAAAGAATGGAGGAGTGAGGGGATGGGGAGGAGTGCTGTGGAATACTCTCATCCAGGCATACAATGGCTGCTGAGTTCATAAAAGCCTGCTTCTTGAAGTTAACTTGTACTGTGTATGCTTCACTGTCACCAGATGGTTCTCATAGTCTAAGTACTTATGTGATGCCTTCTTACAAATGTGGTACGAGGTTTAATTCTTGGTTTTCAACTTGAAATAACCCTCTAAGCGTATCCATGAGAGTGTTTTCAATGAGGTTTAATGAGGTAAGAAGATCTACCTTGAGCATGGGTAGAAGCAGTAATGGGCTGGATCCTCCAACTGAGTAAAAGTAGAAGGTGAGGTGGAGCACCCGTGTTTATCCTCCTCAGCTTTCTGACCATGGGAACCCACTGGGACCAGCTGCATCAAGCTCTGGCTAAGACTCCTTCCCCCAAATGCCACCCCTGCTATGATGGGCTATACACTCAAACTGTGAATCGAAATAAATTCCTCTTTTCTAAAAGTTGCTTTTTGCAGGTACTTTGTCTTAGAAATAAAAGGATGTAACTAAGACAGATAGTAGCATCTTTATGGAACTGTCTTGCAGGTTTCATTATTAAGGATGGCACTTTATTGAACATCCTTAGGTTTTTCTCACTGTATTGGTCCACATACATGTGATTATTTTCTTAAAGAAAAGACAGTAGAGACTGGTTAGGTCAATGACTATGCAAACTGTGAATGCCTTTTATACATATTTCCATGTTAAAAATCTGGAAGGTTTACCAATGATTGTCTACTGTAAGTTTCATAAATGATATGTTTTAGTTACATGGAAAAGTTTATAAGACTGTTGGGAATACTATTTAAATTAAAATGCTGCCAAAATGTAACGACTAGCTACACAATGAAGATTATCTTAAAGTCTGCAGAGTATTCTGTCACACCATTAGATAATGAGGATTGGGGGCAGAGGTACATCTCCTCTCAACAAAGTCCAAGTTTTCCCTGCCTTTCTCGTCTAATGGCCTTCACTGCAGACTTTTTGAAATAACTTTTTATTGACAATTGTCACAATACTGTCAATGTATTTTGATCATAATTCTCTTTTTGTCCCCCCCCCATTCTCCTTCTATCAAACACCCTCTTCTTTCCAACTAGTGCTTCTTCTGAGTTTTTCTTTCTTCTCTTCACCATCATCCATGAAGAAATGTTTATGGTGCTATGTTATGCAGGTCTAATGCAGAGAACAGCAGCTGCAGTGAAGCCATGAATGCAACGGCCACTTCGTGTCCAGAAGGCAGCATTCCAAAGCACTCCTCCCCATCCTCTGTCTCTTACACTCTTTCTGCCTCCTCTTCTGAAATGCTCTCTGAGCCTGGGAGGGCATGGTAGAGAAGTCTTATTTAGCACTGAGCACTCATAAGTCGCTTATTCTTAGTGCTTTGACAGGTTTTGAGTCTCCTTAGTAGTCACTGCCATCAGAAAAAAAAAAAAGTTGCCCTGACCGAAGGTGAGAGTAGCATCAATCATTGGGCATAAACGTAAATATTAAGAGGGTAATTTAATGGGCACAGAATATTCATTTAGCCAATTAACAGTAGTAGCTTCCCCCTTAGGATGTACAAACTTAACAGACATAGGCTTTGGACTAGGTTTTCAGTACTAAGCATGAATTTCTTCCCATGAAGTGGACCTCAAATCCAATCAAAGAGCAGTTGGTTATTCTAAAAGTTACATATAATTTTTAATGACATGACTGAATCCACAGTGGTCCTCAATATAGTCTCTAAAGTCTGTGGCATTCCCCTGTGCACAATATATTGGTCTCATCTCAACATCTCCCAAATCCCAGCCCATTCTGAGGTCAGTTCTGACTTCAACATCTCAGGTCAAATATCAAATATCACCTAATGAAAATGTCACTAAAGTGACCATCTAAGTTGCCTCTATCCTGTATCAGGTATGGATAGACTCTAGGCCTCGAGGCAAAGCTCCTCTCTATCTTTAGACCTAGGAAATCAGAGAACAAATTATTTTATTTCAAATGCAATAGTAAGGGAGGCACAAGGAATTCTTATTTCAAAAGGGAGAAATTTGAAAGAATAACGGGGTTCCAAGAAAGTTCAGATTTGATCAAGAAGTTCTGCTTATACTATCATTTTCCCTGACATGATAGAGCCTCTCCTCAAGTCTGTAAACCAAAATAAACCCATTCCTCCAAAAAATAATACAAGAAGTTACTTAGATTTTAAGGCTACGGAATCATCTTTTTTAGCTTCTCTATAGACTAGACTGTGGACTGTGAACTGTTAACTGTGGGCTATGGGCTGTAGACTGGTCTGTGGACTTCAGACTGCAGAATGTCAATGGGCTGTA
This sequence comes from Zapus hudsonius, assembly GCA_004024765.1. NCBI lineage: Eukaryota > Metazoa > Chordata > Mammalia > Rodentia > Dipodidae > Zapus > Zapus hudsonius. The sequence continues at coordinate 24,385 of PVHP010004453.1, read as the reverse complement.
GGCTGTAGACTGTGCACTGTAGCCTGGGATCCAGTGGTGCTTCCCTTTTGGCCAGATGGCACAGGGTCTCTAAAATTCCCAGCTTCCGACCTCCCTCCCTTCTGCCCTCCCTCCTTTCTGGCCTCCCTTCCTTCTGCCCTTCCTTTCTTTCCTCTTCTGTCCTTCCTTCCTTCTCTCCTTCCTCCCTTCTGCCCTCCCTCTAGCCTGTGAGAGGTTCTCCTGGTCTCCTCTCCCTTCTTTTGACTAGGGTGTCTTCCTCTTTTGCATTCCCTCTTATCTTACCTCTCCCTAAAGCTCCTAATTTACCCTTCTCTGAGTCTGAGTTTGCAGTTCTCTGCTAACGTGGTCAAGGACACTAGGTTGGGGTTCATGAGCCTGGGAGTCTTCTGCATCTTTCTTGGCATCTCATCCCTCCAGGACTCCAGTCCCACATCGCATCACCTGGATGTCCCACAATTCCCACTGTGCTCACAAGGATGTGCTCAAGCCTGGCTCCTTGGTGGGCAGTGAGCACTTTGGCTGTTGATTCATTGTGTTCATCCTAAAAGCTTGGCTCTCCTCAGCTGTTTGTCAATTCTTCCAGCGAGCAGAGCTGCTGGGCCTCTGCTTGTGCCCTTTCTCCTGTTCCTGTGCCGGATGGAGCAGGTTTTCCTTTCTGGCACACGCTACACAGAGGAACTTGGGAAAGAAGCAAAGACGGAAGACAGATACAGCAGGTCATTTTTTCCACGATTGAAAAGTAGCTCTGTCAAAGGGTGGACTGGGGGAGTCTGTAGTCATCAGGTATCCAGAGAGTATTTTCCTGCCTCTCCTCCAGCGACAGTGTTCTGGCCTTGCCATGACTCTGTTTCTATGGCATTCCCACATCTCTAGGGACCCGCCATGAGGGCTGGCACCAGCAAGCCAGCAGGTAGTATGGCCTGCTGAGGGACACGGTGCCAGTTCAGCAGATGAGTGAAGTTCTGGGCCTGACAGGGCAGATGAAGCCCATTGTTTCTGCAAATGGACCTTTCCTGGCAGTCATGGAGCTCGCCTGCAGTCCAGCCCCTCTCCTCCTCCTCAGCTGCAGCCATTATCCTAAAGTGGTTTTATTGATCTGCTGGCTCCCTGTCTCCTGCCTGCACTCCTCCTCCTCCTCCCTCCTCTGTGCTCTCCATCCTCAGAGCCACACTCCTCCTCCTTCCTCCCCTGTGCTCCCCATCCTCAGGGCCCCTAAATGTTCTGCTGTTGGCCTCATGCATACAAAGTTTTCTCTTTAGGGGCGAATGATGATTTTGAGATTCCATTAGACAATAACACTTGCCTCATCCGCCAACCACACTTTCCTGGATTTTAGGGGTTTGGTTGCTTCAAGTTATTGTACAATCTAGGCTAGATGGAGGATGTGAAATTTGATTTCAAAGTTTAAATTTTGGCTAAGTGTAGTAAAATTTGCAGTGCCATGAGAATACATGACAAACGATTTTCAATTTTATTAATGTTGATATAATTTTCATGTAATTAGAATGATTTAAGTTCATTCAGAATTTTTTATATAAGATTAATTACAAGCCCCTTAAAGTTATGTCTTCTTATTTTATGCCTATGAGATGGTTATTTTGATTCTTGTTTATGGGTGAAAAAAAAGAGAAACAACTTGAAACTCATGCATCTAACAGATACTAAGCTAAGCCATTTTGGTACAAAACTTCTTTTTCTCCTTGAAAGACTGCATGCTGAATGTTTCTGGAGATTTCGGGCTCCTATCTGGCTATGCTGCCCTCTATTGTTGTGGGGTTGTAGTTGATATAAGGGTGAGGGGATAGATGTCTTCATGGTCAGAGGACTGGGGAGGGGGAGGGTCATGGATTCCTGTGCACTGACCCACCTTAGTCATTTACATGAATGGGAAGAATTTTAAATAAAACCTCCTCATTTCGCTCTGTTGTGGCTCTTGGTGCTATTTGAAATAACTTGAGTCAAACAGGAACTGTTGTTCCTCAGTAAAAATATAAAACCCAGATGGTGATGCCACCCTCTGTCCAAAGCCCACAGCCACTGCAGGACACTCAGGATCTTTTGATAAGGGTTCAGAATGCAGACATGGATACTCACTGGCTGTGTGTGCCAGGCACCTAGTATCAGAGAAGGTCACGAGGAACAATGCAGAGTTATGAGGCACCAGAGACCAGGATGCCGCCATGACCTTTAATTAAACTTATGATCACCTTATGTGCCTGTAAGGAAGGCACATTTAGAAAAGATGTATGTACCTTCCATGGGCCCAGAGTGAATTACTACCTTGTTAGAATAAGGGGAAGGGAGGTCTCTGGAAGCACTGGATTCTGATTATTAGTGAAGGCAGGAGAATGGAGCATCCATGAGACAATCCCTCTACATAATTATTATTTATTACTATTGAACAATGCTATCTTCTGTGCACCAATCCGGTCTGATGCCATATATAACATTGACATGCTCTTGGCCCAGCCAAATCAATATCTTCTATTGCAGCCTATAGAGATGACTTTTGTCCTTTATCTGCCCCCTCTCCCCATGTTTAAACTGGGAGATATATAGACTGGGTATAATGCTCACTTCTCCATTTTAAGGGTAATGCTTTCAGATACTCTTTCCAGCAAAGTTTGACTATATGTATTTTTTCTTCTTGACTTATAAAATCAGCAATGTGTTTTCATTAGAACAATAACAACTTATATTTAATTAAGAATTCTTGATAAGAAAAGATGAGTGAAGGGTAAGTGGAAAGGGTCCAGGACTTCAAATAACATGCGTGGGATTCCGTTCTACATATACCACATGTAAGTGGGAGGGTCGGCTCTGGTTTTGCTCTCATGAGAGCCAGGGTGAGTCATTCATCAGTCTTGGAGCCTTGGTTTCCTCTTATATACAATGACTGGTTTGGGTTAAATTCAGTGTGACAAATACACAATGCACACGCTATCACTCATGATTTCTCTGCCCATAGCAGACATTACTAATCAAAAGCAGTTCTCATTATGATCAAGTCTCAGCACACCTGTAAATGAAGCTATGTTCTGATCAATTAAAACCTGCAAAGCTTGCATCGTGTGTTTATTTCTAGCCTGGGCATCTCAGGACCCTGAACAGCAACCAGTCTCTGGCTATTTATGCCACAAAAACTTCTATACACATTGAATTGATCCTGCACACACACACACACACACACACACACACACACACACACACATATGATTCATTTCAAAGAAAGACATACATTTCATCAAGAAAACTATTCATGTAACACAAATGATAGTTTGTTAAAAGATTTTATTTTTTTAACCCTAAAACAAATTTCAGCCCAGCAGATAGCATTGTTCAATTAGTAATAAATAATAAATCTGGAGAGTTTCGATCATTCCTGCTCTCAACTCTTCCATTCACTGTGATATTTTTAATTGAAACATTTTTGTTCTATTATATCATTTTCATACATGCATCTGTTATACTTTGATCATATTCACTATCTGAATTCAAATTGTTTTTTGTTCAATCTCATAATTGTGGCAATGGAATGTTGCTACCCCCTTGGGATTGGTTTCCTGTGGGCTTTGTGTGAATATCTTCATTATGTATAACTTATACCTAAGTAGACATGTCAATAGAAAGGAAACAAGCAAGCCATAGACGATACAATGATGGATTCCACCCTTGGATTGTGTTCTGGAAGTGGATACTGAGTGGTTAGGTGTCTTCAGTCCACACTTCACTATGGGCTTATATTTCTCTGCCATTACAAAAATATTTTTAATTAAGCACACATGAGTATATAATTCTTTTGTGATGCCATCTTGGGAGCTCACTGTTAATTATCATGTGTTCACATGCGTGCATGTCTGAGAGTTTCATCTGCCTTCACCCGAGTCTCACATTATATCTCTTTAGTTCCTTGAATGAAATGAGGAATGCTGGTATTCTCATCAAAGGCTCTGTTTTAACTAAATATTGGGTAGAAATTTTAACTGAAAGCATGAATTCTTTTTGTAGGATGTCTGCATCATCCCCTACTACATTCATGTCTGGTCTGCAAGAAGGTAATTTCAAATCTGTTTAGCCTAGCTGTTCACATTACAGAGAAGACCCATTGATTTAAAAGGACAGTGGGGCCCCTGAAAGGAAAATGGTCTTTCCAAATGGACAGATGAATGAATGAATGAATGAATGAATGAGTGAACTCCCTGATTGTGAGTGACAGTGCAGAGGCTAGCACAGAGCTCAAGATGAGTGCTCATGCAGGCTTGCATCACAACCCCAACCTGGTCACTTACTAGTGACCCTGAATGACTTCTCAGAATCTTTGCGCTCTTCAAGAATGTGATCGAGTGTCAATTGGATGAACAGAATACATCTGTGATTCATCTCCTTGAGGACAGTACACAAGGCAAAAAAAAATTAGTTGGACAAACTTGATTGCATACCAAAGCATTAAACATATTTTCATGTTAAGACCATTATTAATGGGATTACATATTCAAATACCAGTGTCACATCCCATTAAATACCATTTAGGCAAATATCAAGAAAAGATCTATTTCTTTATAGGAAAAGCATGAGCCTTTTTGTTTCCTAACTATTTTTGTAGTGCTTTGAGAAAAGAAAGTACCTTAGCCTTCTCTCCTAATAGCACAATCTCTAGGGAGAGAGTTTTATTTCTGTGTCCCTCGACACCCCCGCTTAAATGTTCATCTCTAAGTATTAAGGAGACAAGCCTTTGATGTATGAGAATCTCATTTTAGAAATGGGGAAAGTGATTGCTGGTTGTAGGTCTGTCCTCTCTGGTTCTCTCTGCTTCCTCATCTTCAGTCCCCTGGTTACTTTATCAGCAGCATAGTAGGTACAATTCTCCTTGGTTTTCAGGTCTTTTACTTTCTAGGTTTTCCCACAAAATGATCACTGAGGGTTTGCCTCTACAGATGGATTGGATAAGGCCACTTTTAGATTTGCAGTGAAAATGAAGGACAACGGGAGTGCGAGCTGTGTTCTTTTCTTTTAAAAATCTCTCTCCGCCTAGCTTATTTCAGCACATACTTCCAGGTCTCTCATGTCTAAGGGAAACACAATCACACTTACTGGATAGTAGTCATCCAATCTAATATATTATTTTTTCTCTTTAAAACTTTTCAGAATTGTAACATAATTGTTTTCTGGGACTTGGAAAAAGATTGCAACTCAGATCCATGGGGAATGTTGCATTTCGTGTGTCTGGGTGGAAGTGGGGCGTGGGGAGGGTTGCCTCTGTGCTTGGGGGCTCAGATTGCAGAATCTTGTCTGAACCTCTCACTTTCATCAGCGTCCAGCTCCACCAAGTGGATCTTCTTCCTCAGGTGCAACTCTGCTGTCCTAACCTAGGTAAGGACAATCTACATTTTCAAGGTAAGTGAAGCCACAAACCCTGAAGATCACAGGCTGGGACAGAAACCATGTCTCCAGTAGCCTCCTTCCATTTTGGGAAACATATAAAGGGTTCCGATAATTGTCTCACACTGATTTCCTGAGCTAACGCCACTAGATTTTTATAAAGGCATGTCTTGAATGCCACCAAAATTGTATTTTAATTTTACCCTAATAGTCTATATTTGGTAGAAAACATGTGAAGCTTATTTTCTACTATAAGCTTTATAGTGTCTCTTTGTTCAGACTTTTAAAAAATAAACATGTACGCAAACCACCAATTACATTCCAGATATCCTTTGATTTCTAAAATAAAGTTTGAGAATGAACTTAGTAGCTCTCTAAAACATATCTACTATTGTGCTTTTAAGGCTTGAATTTTTTTTCTGAGACAGTGTTACCATATCCCCTTCACTATGTAGCCATGGTTGGCTTTCAATTCATATAATATTCCTACCGCCCCACCCAGCTGGTCTGAGGGGCATTGTCCATTCATCCTAGCCCTGGTATATAAATTTAAACTTCCCAAAAATCATCTGAGAAGGTGAATAAATCACTTCCATGGCCAAAGTTACTTAATTAGGCTGGGCCAGTGTTACCAGTGTTTCCCAATGCTGCCAGGGAGAATCAAGTTTCACACCCTGGAATGGGGGGGTGACATGCAATATGATGACCTAACGTTCCTTGTCATTATGCATTCTTGTAGGGGTTCAGATGTAAAATGTTCCCCCCAGCCTCATGTATTTTAAATGCTTAGATCTCAGCTTATGGAAATTTTGGAAAGGTGTGGGACCTTTGGAAGGTGGAACCTTAGAAGAGGGATGTTGTTGGTGGGGAGGCCTTGAGGTGTATCAGTCCAGATCCATTGGGGGTTGATAGAGCTAGCTCATTCTTGCTGCTTCCTGCCAGGTGATGTGATAAGATGTGACACCAGAGCAGTCTCTTCTGCCATGTTATCTCCATTATGACGAAACCTCCCCTCAAAACTGAAAGGTGAAAATAAACTCCTTCCTTCCATGAGAGAGTTGTTTCTGAACAGATCTTTTGGCCCAACGTTGAAATGTAATTATAACAACCCTGACTAAGAATGACTGGAGAAGCCAGGCATGGTGGTGCACACCTTTAATCCCAGCACTTGGGAGGCAGAGGTAAGAGGATCTCTTGTGAGTTTGAGGCCAGCCTGAGACTACGAAGTGAGTTTCAGGTCAGCCTGGGCTAGAGTGAGACCCTACCTCAACCCTCCCATCCCCACACCCCAATAAAAAGGTCTCGAGATAAGTGTTGGAATTAAAGAGCAGGACCCTTTATGTATGAAACACAATCAAGAGAAGGCAGTCACTGTCCCAAGCCTTTGTCTCCAAAGATTGGCGGGAACTCTTAGAGATCTGACAAAATAAAGGCTGTGTCTTCATTTTGTCCTCCCCCCCCAACAAAGATGGGACTTGCAAGAACCTGGTTGTCCCTAGCCCATCCACTTCTGATGTCGTCTCTGGTGCCCTGTGTGCTCCTCCAGCCGTCACTAAGACACACAGCGTAGGCTCCAGCCAGTGCTCCTCCCAGACTGAAGATGAAATGGATGATGGATTTCTCATGAGGAGTCCCTAGGGTGAAAAGCAAGACCTAGTTAATTATATCTAACACTGGCTATGGTGCTTTTACAAAAGAATTGAGAAGCCATAGACACCAAAAAAAAAAAAAAAACAAACAAAAAAAAACTCCATACAGTGAGGTTGGGGGCCCTTCTGCCTCCTCCCCAGGCTTCATCTTGGATCCCATGGGCCCTTGCAGGCTTCTTCCTGGTGAGGGGACACAGTCCATCATGTTATCCGGTCCATTCTCTGAGACTGGGGACCTCATTCTCCAGGCTCTTTTGATAACGGGTTTCAAGTGCCTCCGTGATAGGAAATTCTCACTGTTATATTTGTGCCTTCCTGTTGGACCTAGTAGATTTTGTTTTGATATTATTATTTAATCTACAGACAGGAAAATCATTTGGGTCTGGAGTTGTCTTGATAACACTGTTAATGCAGTTGCCAGGACTTCCCTGTGTGCACTGTCCAAGCCCTGAGACGCCAAAGGGCAGTCATTTCAAGGCCCCAGGTGTCTCTTTCAACAGTGATCACATGACATTCCATAACCACATTTATGAAAGGGCTAATTAAAAATACAGATGTCTTACGCTCACAATACCCAGACAGCTGAAATACTTATTAGATTTTTTTTTAATGTTAAAGCTCCACATCCTCACTTCTCTCCAACAGAAGAGCTAATAATAGGTGACAAAACATAACCAGGGAGGGCCTTTGGTCTTTATTCTCTCACTAATTGACATGCTTTGTTTAGAGAGAAAACACCTAGCTCTTCTACAAATTAGTATTTTACAACAATGCCTTTTAAAGATTCCTTTGTTTTCCCTTTCAAAAATGGCTCAGACATAGTATTATTTATCGAGGACAGAAAAATTTTCAAAGGTCTTTCGTCCAAGTCCTCTGACACAGAGCTGATGGCTGTATAAAAGATCCTCTGGGTCCAAGAACAGAGAACCATTAAGGATCACTCAGCCTTATTTTCATAAGGGTTCTCTTTCTTGGCTGCTTATCTGTAACTCCTCAGAGGCAGAATAAACACAGCAATTATCATACTCAAGAAAGTCGTGGAGACATGTGAAACTAAGAAACTTACTACGATGAATACAAAACTCCTAGGGCTCTTTGGGTTTTCTTCTGTGAACTGCAGAAAATACACATGAGAAATCAAATAGTCCCATGCTAGGAAGGAAAATACTTTAGATTTGAAGGCAGAGTCAAACATGATATCAAAATATAAAAAATGTTTTATCAAAATAATGCTTAATTGTGGTACAAAGACATCCTGGCAATGCTGATGTGATATTTTGTTAATTTCCTTTCTTTATTTATTAGTTAATTCATTTGTATACATACAAATGTTACTTTTGGAGGGCTTGCTAGACAAAAGGACACTAGGTTTGATTATACAGAGCTTAACAAAATTATACTAGGGTAAGGCATAGAGTGTCCGAAGTCAAAATGTGGTCAGTTTTAAGAACAGACTGGAGAGACACAGCGTATAAACCTTGAGAAACAAAAAAGTCCTATACTTGTGTCCCCATGACCATAGCAGAGATAGGCCTTAGAAGAAGGGAAAGAGCTTTCTAATTTTACTTTCTAGTTGTTTTTTTTTTCTCTCTCTCTAAAACATTTTAATCTTCTATTGTTAAACAATCTCTAGCCTTTCTCACAGAAGCATCTGGCTTAAAACGTCAGGTGAATCAGGTGGTCTCACAATATTCAGTAACTGTAATTAGACAATAATTTCTGGCTCAACACCCATTCACAAATTAGACTGTTTTCCTCTTGTCCCCAAATGTTTATGGTTATGTTGTACCTTGCAAGTGACTGGTCTCTTACTGCCTGACACAGTAGCTCTAACTAACCATATGTGGCTACTTGACCAATTAAAATGTAGCCAGTCCAGGTTGAGAGGTGCCATGGGTACCCCACACATGAGACCCCAAGGATTCTATACTGAATATATGATGAAATATGTTGGATATATTGTACTAATTGAAAATACATTGCCAAAGTTATTTCTATGTCTTCCTATCTAAAATATAGCTACCAGAAAATCTGAAGTTACGCAGTGGCTCTCAGAATATGTATGTACCCCAACTAGCAGTAGACGTCTTCCTTACCACTCCCCAAGTTCATTACTACAGAAGGTGTCATTGTGCAGTGTTTAGGATAACAATTCACCTCATTCCATCTCCCTAGCAACATCCAGCACACACTCTTTAATGGTTACCAGAATCTTTCCATTGAGACAAGTGTTGGCAAAACAAAATACAAGCCAACACATTCTTTGCTCTTCTGTGACCTCTGTTTTACAGGAACCATTTTCCCACCCCCAACATTCTGGTGACCATCGATGACCAAACCCTTAGTTTTAGCCAGTAATGAGACCACCATATTTTAGGGAACATGCAACCTGTTCATTTCTGAACCATACTATTAATAGAGCAGCTTAATGATATGACTTGTGATACAACTATCGAAAGCATATCCAGCCAAATGCTTTGCAAAGTTTTGCAGAAAATGTGTTGTTTTGAAAATGTGTAGGTATTCTGAACACAAAACGACTTATGCACAAAGACAGTGAGGAAACTGAATTGCATGCAACAACATGTCTCAAGGTTGACGGACTTCTCAAAGTTTCTGCTCTACTCATGTGGACTTTGGAATCTCCAACTGTTTCAACCATGAAGGTTTCCTGAGCATATTTGACCATGGTTTCTGATTCTAGTGGTGCTATTGCTGAGGGTATAACTGTTGATGATGTTCACTGCATTCACTCATTCCCTAACATTTTGATAGACTTCCTTGTGTACACTTCTCAGATGGTCACACCCACTGTGCCGATACTTTGTACCAACCTGGGGCTGCAACCCTTGAACCATATTTTTGGAGACTACCGGACTTCATTTAGACCCTGCCAGCAGGGGGAGCTATAGAGAGATGGGGAGACTGGAAAAGAACTGGGGGATCCTTCAGGTTCCTCACTGTTTCCTGTTCTATCAGCTGTCTTCTGACCCTCACAGACATAGATAGTTTTCAGTGTTTTTCCTGGCCTCTGAAATCTGCTGTTGATTTTATACTCCTATCACATTTCAATTAGAAGTATCCATATTTCAGGCCAAGTGTGATGGCTCTCATCTATAATCCCAGCCCTCGGAAGGCTAAGGTAGGAGGATTGCCATGAGTTTGAGGTCAACCTGGGATACAGAATGAGTTCCAGGTCAGCCTAGGCAATGGCAAGACATTATGTCAAAAAACAAAAACAAAACAACAACAAATGGAGTAGGCACATTGCCAGGTGTTCAGAAGCCCACTTGGTCCCCGGCTGCAGTCCTGGTCAACGCAGATCTTGATAATAACATTTGGATGAAGAGAAGTACAGGATAGTTCCTCTTGTCTATGCTGGAAAGTTAGGAACACCCGAGCTAGAACAGCTTAAGGGAGGAAAGATGTATTTTGGTTTATGGGTTCAGAGGTGGTGTGGTATGCTTTAGGCCTGCAGGGAGGTGGTATATCACAGCAGGAAGCATGCTGCCCAAGAGAGCTGCTCACCTTGCAGAATCTGAGAAGAAGAAAAAGAGAAGAACGCCAAGCCATATCCCCACTACGTTTTCTAAGCAGGCCTTACCTCCTGGAATTTCCACTGTCTCCCAACAGCTCATTAATATGGGTCTCTTCATAATGTTAGAACCCTTCTGGTCTAATTATTATCCACAGGCTCCATATCTGGACACTGTTGTATTGGGGACAAAGCTAACAGATGAGCCTGTGGATGATGTTTATGATCAAAATTATGGAGCTGGGGAGATGGCACAGTGGTTAAAGGTATTTGGCTGTAAAGCCTGCGGGCCCTGGTTCAATTCCCCAGTACCCATGTAAAGCCAGATGATCAAAGTAGTGCATGTACCTGGAGTTTTTTTACAGTGGTAAGAAGCTTTGGCACACCCATCCTTTCTCTCTCCCATCCTCTCTCTACTTGCATAAATAACTAAATAAACAAACAAATAAATAAAAACATATTCTTTGAAAAGATCCAAATCTTGTCTGGGATAGTGTTTTAATTAACTTCACATCACTGGCACAAATCACCCAAATGACATCAGGTTTTTATTTTGGCTTACAGTCCCAAGGCAGCCTTGATGGTAGGGGAAGCATGGTTGAACAGAGGCTGGCCAGCACCTCTGCCAAAGCAGGGGGATTTGAGCAGCAGGGGAGTGAGCCAAACACTGGCAAAGGGGAGCTGGCTAAGACCCCCCCTCAATTACACACTTCCTCTTTAGCAAGTCTCAGTCCCAAACTGAAACCAGTTGAGGACCAAGTGTACAAAATACATGAGTCTATGGGGAATATCTGATTCAAGCCACCACAGATAGTTCTTGGATTTAGGACATATTCACTGGAGATCTGAATGTCTGACACATTCTAGTTGACACACAAGCAATCTCTTACTTTCCATTCCTTCTCTGTCCTGCCTCATTAGAGTGCTGAGTGGATCCAAGCTCGTGCTCACCCAATTCCAAAACAGACCCCCTCTTAGCCCTTGTCTGGAACTTGATCCCATTCATGAAACCTCTATCTTTCTCTGTGACTGGCTCTGGCCATCTCTTCCCTAAGGCAGGAAGAAATAATAAAATAGAAACCGTAAACACACATAGGTAACAGGAAAGCATATTCTGTCCCTGCTCCTCCCCTGTACCCCGCATCTTTGATCTCGAATGTCACAGCTGACATCACCCACGGTCCACAGGAGTGAGAATGTCCTCCCACTTTTTCCTGGAGCTGACAGTGATTTCACCCACCCCTATCTATACACCATTTGATGGCTGTGGCATTGCTGGTCATCTACATGGCACGCCTTTCATCTTGTCTTCTGCCTGACGCACAGGCTGCACTTTAGAGAATGCAGAACCTCAGAGATGGTTCTCTGGCTTCACACTATCTGCCCTTTACACATTCACATTTTCACATTTTCTCTCAACTGGAGTGATTCTTAACAAGCAGGGGTGGGGAAAACATTATATATTTTTCATTAATGCATACTGTTAACTATACAAGTAAATTATAGATAATTTAATTTAGGCTTAATGGCAACATTTGTCCTCACTAATGCAATGGTTATTTGTTATTAGGAAAATATTTATTGAAGTGCAATCGGGTGATCTCTCACATCGCGATTAAACCTTGTTAAACCATTTTTAATTTCAATTTGCTTTCAATTAAGATTCATTAAGCATTTTATTAAATCTAAATTAAGTTCTAATGAAAACAAGAGTTTCCGAGGAAAGATGGTTGTCCCCTTTCTTCACTCAGTTCTTTCAACACGGCAGAGTTGAAGAAGTCCTTAGAGGGGAGTTGACTCCATTATGATGGGTGTGGAATCTTGGATGTGGTTCTCATTTCAGAAATTATACTGGAATTATCCTAAAACCTAGAACAAGTCATAACATTGTTGTGATGATTAACTAACCCTTCAGAGAGATGAGAACTGTATCATCACAGACCTGAGTTTGATTCCCCAGTGCCCCCATAAAGCCAGATACACAAGGTGGCACATGCGTCTGGAGTTTGTTTGCAGTGTCTGGAGGCCCTGGCAACCCATTCTCTCTCTGTCTGCCTCTTTCTTTCTTTCTTTCTTTCTTTCTTTCTTTCTTTCTTTCTTTCTTTCTTCTTTCTTTCTTTCTTTCTTTCTTTCTTTCTTTCTTTCTTTCTTTCTCTCTCTCTGTCTCTCTTGCTCTCTCTCAAATAAATAAATAAAACAAAATAAAAAGAAATAAATGGAAAGATTACATAACAAATGTATATTTCTCTTTTTTTATCTTGAGTATCTGCACCTATTTAGAAAATGGAAGACATAAACTCCTTGAAGAAAGAAAACAAAATGACATTTGACTTTACATTATGATTAAGTATGAATTTTAAAAAAATTCCACCACAACTCAGGGAACTATGTAGAAGAGGGGCGGAAAGATTGTGAGAGCCGTGGTGGGGGAGATTATCCAGAGGCATGGCCAGGAGAACCTGGCTGAATACTAGGCTATCCATGAGCCCCTGTCACAAGGACTGATCCAGACGACCCATGGAGGAGGATATCCAGCGGAGGGGGGAGGGGAGGGCAGCGGGGAATTGGGGATAACAACTCATTGTTTGTCCACTAAATGTTGTAACTCATTATGGACAATTAAAAAACAAAAAAAAAAAATGATAGATGGGGTTTTTGGAGTCAGATGCACTCCCATTGCACCACGAGGTCCTCAGGGAGTTTTCGGTTTGAAGCTCGTATTCAAAACTGAAAGATGAAGAGAAAAGCAAGACAGAAGGTACTGTTGTAGACCTTGGGAAAAGCTAGGGTGAGAACATAGGAGCCACAGGTGAATCCTGCTCAAGGGTAATAAACTTTGTTCATCTGTTATCCTATGGGAAAGATGGCCTCCCTTGGGTTGACCTAAGTTCATGGCATGGGCCTTAAGAAAGAGTTGACTGGAATGAAGCCCATGCCTCATGGGCTGCTCATTCCTGCTCCTTGTCATTGGGACTGGGAGGGCAACCTGTCCTGTGCAAATTCCTCCTAATGTCTTCACTCTTCACTCTTCCAGCCGATATTTCTATGGACCTCCTGTGTGCCAAGTCCTGTGTTGGGAATGTGACAGACAACAAGGTCAAATAAATACTCTTGGAACCTTTCTAGCCAAAGAGTAGAGAGACAGGAGGAGGTCATGCTGAATAATAGCAAGGTCTGTAATGGGGTATAGACAATGTGCTATGCTAAGGGGTTTATAGAACATGCCAACTATTAAATGCCTATTCCATATGATTGCCAATCTGGTATGCCTTTAAGAGTGTCCTCCATTTTCACTTGAAGTTTCTACTTAGATATTGATTTACTTCAAACCTTGACTTCAGTCTCATCTTTAGCTCCCAGAAACAAAGCATCTCTCCCCCTCTCTGTCTCTCTGGCTCTCTCTGTCTCTCTCTGTCTCTGTCTCTCTGTCTCTCTCTCTCTCCTCAATACCCCATCAGTTGCTTATGGCTCTAGTTAATCTGTTGAGAAGAGGAGCTAGAGTTCCATCCCAAACAGGTGGATTCATCTTTGACATAACTTTTCAATTCTCCTGAGATCTTTGGAAATGGGAAAATGGAACCGTTCTTTATTGTGAACATAATAAAAATCCATTGCCACACTGATATCTGAAGACAGTTTCCCAAATCCCAGGGAGCTTCTGACTCTTTACTCTGCTCTTCAAATATTCAGTACATGGAACTGGAAGAGAGTGAGGTAGCTTAACAAAACCTACAGAGGCTTCCTAACAGAGGAAGGAGTAGCCTCAAAGGACTCCTAGGCTAAAGAAAAAAATAAATACTTCTTTTCACCAGCCTATTACATACATAAAGAAGTGTGTGAGCACAGAGGTGTACACACACACACACACACACACACACACACACACACAGACTTACTCTCTGCTGGATAACTTCCCCAAAGTCCTGTAGATCACTCTCCAATTATTCCAATCCTGTTCTTTCACCTAAAAGTCCATCCATTTTAGGCAAACTCCATGGGTTCTTGACTTCTGGCTTCTGCTTAGGGGCAGCCAAATGGGTGGTCCACACGGGAAATTTCAAAGCAAAAGACAGAGGTGAAAATGTGTGCTCCCTCACCCTCTTCCTGTGAGGCCCCATGGGTGACAGCATCTGGTAGTCTACATTTCAATATGGTACCATTTTGTCCAGCGGATCGTTTCCTGCCCTTGTCCCTTCCAGCCTAGGGAGTCACTGGGCAGCACTGCTCTGCCACTCTGGATACTTGACAGCCTGCCTGCATCTTTGTACATCGTTGCTTCATTAAACTTCTTTTAAATTCCCATTGGAAAATACCATCTGTTCTTCACCGTGACCCTGACTGACGGCCATACACAGCTGCACTGAGGCTGAAGGTCTATTTAGAATGCCTTCACTATAACTCGGAATGCTGACTGCCCCCCAGCCAGCCAAGCTGCCTCTGTAATGTAAGACATCATAAAGTCCTGGAATGTTCAGTAGGTGTGACTTAGCCCTCCACTACATCCTTCTGCTCCCAGGAGCAGACCAAGCTTCGTGTGTTTCCATCTGGTGCCTCCATTTGTTCTAGCAAGAGAGAAGACCAAGGAGCCCAGAGGGAAAGCAGAAATGGAGATGGAAGTCTGTAGAAAGAGACACTGAAAATAACCCTGCAACTTCAGGAGAGCAAGAGAGGATTTATTAGAAGATTTTTTTTTCATCACTGCAACAAAGTTCCTGAAAAAAAGCATTTTAATGGAGGAAAGATTTTTGTTGGCTCGTGGTTTCACAAATTACAGTCCATCATGGAGGGGAAGGTTGCAGAATTCATGGCAGTGGGAGGTGCAGCTGTCCAGACAGAAGGCAGACAGCATGGGCCAGAAGGAAGGTGGGTAGAACTTTGATCTCAACAACTTTCCTGTTTCAGTGAGGTTCATCTTCTAAAGGTTCCAAAACCTTCAAAGTATCACCACAATCCAGGGACCAACACTCAATACGTGAGCCAATGGATGACCTTCCAAATTGAGACCATAACATTCTTTTCCAGGCCCTCAGAAGCTCAGAGCCAGTTCATAATGCAAAGTGCATTAGTCCAAATTGAAAAGTTCATGTAGTCTTAATATTCTCAACATGGCTCCAAAGTCTACTGTGTCTCCTGAGACTCGAGGAAGACTTCAGCTGTGAGCACTTTAATGTCAGAAAGTTACACATCCTTCCAATGGATGAAGGCATGCACATCTCATTCCAAAGAGGAGGACCAGAAGGCTGGCAAGGAAGGATTGGATCAAAACAAGACAGAACCCCACCAGGACTAACATTACATCTTGCAGGTCCATGTTCACCATCTGGGGCATTTGGAGGCATCATGTGTTCTCTTCCCTTACCTCCCTGCCATTCCCAACAAATGGGCCCTTCTCTTCAGAGAAGTAAGTGCACTTTGTGCCTGAAGCTGTCCTCAACCTCCCCCTGTGTTAACTGGGGTTTTGCCTTCACAGACTGCTTGCTCATGAGATCTATGTCAGAAATATAAGCCTGCTACACATTGTCTAGACCCACACGCCTTTTCCCTGGACCCTTGATGCAAGCTTCATGGGCCCATAATTCTTCTAAGGAGGAAAAGCTTACTTTGGCTCACAGTTTTGGAGGTTTCAGTGCACAGTTGGCCTGTTGCTTCTAGGCTTGTTGTAAGGCACATGTCATGGTGGGGAGGAAGCCTCTTACATCACGTGAAATGAATGAGAAATAGCAAGAGGCCTAACCTCAACTTCAAGAACATGCCCTCAAAGTCTTCACTTCTCTCAATGATGCTTCTTCTCTCTTCTTAAAGGTTCTATCACCTTTCCAAGGTGTCATAGGCCAGAATCCAATATTTTTTTACTAAAGACTCGTCTATAACAGGGTGGCATATGCATTTAATGCCAGCACTCGGGAGGCAGAGGTAGGAGGATTGCTGTGAGTTCGAAGCCACCCTGATACTACAGAGTGAGTTTCAGGTCAGCATGGGCTCGAATGAGGCTCTACCTTGAAAAATCAAAATAATAAAATTAAATAAAAATCTGAAATTAAAGATCTGATTTCCTCATCATTCTTTCATTTTTGTCTTACCCCAAGAATGTTAGGATGTTCAGGTTCTACCTGATACCCTTATGGGAAGTCATTTCATCGTTGCACTTCTCAAGCAGGTAAATAAATGGCGAATGCTTCTGGTGGAGGGATGCATTGATTACATGCCAGGCAGCATGCTCAGTACTACTGATTATCTAATTTAATTCTACTTTCTTCCCTTTGAAGTAATGGTGTTATTTCTTTTTTTCTGGCAAGACTTGTTTTCAGTCTTGACCAAGATAAACATTTAAAGAGTGGTAGGACCAGAATGTGGTCTTTTGGGTTTGAGAACCAATTTGCTTTCTCTGATTTTTTTTAAGACTTTGGACCTTGCAGAGTTCTGAACTATTGCTCCTCCAGTTTTTCTCATCAGCTGCAAAGATTTGTGGTCACCTCCTGTGTGTACCTAGTAGAATAGTTACCATGGATGGTCTATAGCATCCTTAATCAGAGTCACATTAAGGTTCAATGTTTTAAAGCCTAAAGAGAAAAAATGTCAGTGTCTGTAGTGGATGGATCTAAAATAGTGAGTGGTCCAGAATGCGTGATAGAAGTATATCCACATGCCTCACATTTCTTATCTTATACTATTATAAAATATAAGTCTGAAATTTAAGATCTGACTTCCACATCATCCTTTGACTTTGTCTTACTCTGAGAATGTTATGATGTTCAGCTTCTACTTGACACTCTTATGAAAAGTCATTTTATCACTGCACTTCTCTAGCAGGTAGATAAATGGAGAATACTTCTGCATTTGGCATCTTACCTCCTGAATGGGTGGGATGCTGTACATACATTCTTCAGAGTGATGTGTGGATATCCTTATATACAGTTGGCCAAGAGATTAGAGTCAGGGTGTGAGAAATTCTGAGTGGCTTGCATCAAATATAATCAAGGGGTGTCCAAGGAAGGACTGGGGAGTTTATGCAGTCAGAACTAAAGCTTGTTTCAATAGCTTTGTACAGGCTGTGTATGTATATAACTACATACAATTCCAGTTCCAAGAGAGAGGCAGATCAGATAGATAGATTTTCAGACACTTGCAAGTACAGATCAATTTATTTATTTATTCATTTATTCAGTCACAGAACAAGCATTTATTGAGTACTTTTTGATGTGCCAGACCCTGCACCAACAGTTTCCTGGTTGTAGTCTGCTTTACAAAGCTTCAATTAAGCCATCCATTAGTGCAGATCTATGCAAGACTCAGAAAATCCAACGTCTTTTTGGAAAGGTAATATAATTTTTTCCATTTCTGTGAATGTAAAGGAGAAGCTAATTTTTTAAAAAGAGACAAAGAATCAGAGAAATCAGATAAGAGCTCAATTTGCAGAGAGGTCTTATTTCTAAAAATAAGAAAACAGAGGCATGCTGAAGTCTAGTGACTCAGACTTCCAGGGCAGAATGAATGCTTGGAGCTTGAGAAGCAACCTGAGGTCCCATTCTTGCACCTGCTCTGTCTCTTCCTTCCTGGTGCATCACGTGCCAGGTTGAGAATGAGAAATGCCCATCCAGGTGTCAGAATAAACCAACAGAGTGTGCTTATGTCCCCACTGGATAAGACTATGGTGGGCACTGTCAAGAAGGGACAGACACGAATGTGCTGGTCAGTTTATGGAGGTCATAACCCCACAAGACCTGTATAATGTTGAGTCCATTGACATTTTGGCATAGAAGACAGAGGAGCAAAAGAATGAGACATCAAAGCAAAGGAAGGATTACTTGGAAAGGGGAGACTTTCAGTGGAGAGAGATGGAGGAGGGGCCACAATAGGGGAAGAGGAAGGGGATACAATCAGATGTCAATGTGTTCATGTGTAGCACGAAGGCATGTGTGTGTGTATGTGGGTGGACATGTGGGTGTCACTGTATGTAGACATGTTTGCATGTGGAGACCAGAGGTCAAATGCTGGGTGTGTTCCTCAGGATTTTATTTTCCGAGATCCGGTCTCTCACTAAATTCAGGGCTCACTAACTAGACTTGACTAGCGAGTCAGCAAGATCTAGGGATCTCCTTGTCTCCACCTCCCCAGTGCCTGTGTCACCAAACCTGTCGTTTTTGTATGGACGTCGATGATCCAAACTCGGATCCTCATGTTGTGTGGTGATCTCTTTACCCACTGAGCCATTCCCCACCCCTAGCCCTATCCTGGTGTATCTATCCTTTACCAATTTTTAAATTGTAATTTATTTGCATACTTACATTTAAAGTGAGTTTCTGGTACACAACATTTTGTTAGACTTTACTTTTTTGAAATCTAACGTGATAATCACACTTTCAGTTGAGGGATTTAAATAGTTTATATTTAGTGTATTCATTACTATGCTTTGTCTTTGGTTTAAATATACCATCTTCTCTAATTTAATCTATCTAATTTCTTCTTTTTTTGTCTGTTTCTGCCTTTTACACATTAATTAGATATTTCTGTGATTCAGTTTCAAGCCTTATCTGTATTTTTTAACTTCATGTAAGTAGTTGCCTTAAAGTATAAAGTTTGTAGTCTTAACTCATCATAGTTCGTAATCCAATACTTAATAACATATTCTGAGAAACATGTCCTTTTTTTTACATAATTTGTAATGGTTTGAGCAACGCATAGTTAGATAGACATACTAAGGCTAAGTAATATAACCTGATAGATCCTCTTTCAGTATATATGATATTTTACACATTATAAAATCCTTAAAGAATGTACCTCTTTTTTATTTTTCTGGGTCTTTGTGCTGTTGTGGTAAACCATGTTAGCGTTTCATGTGTTACAAATCATACATTCCATGTTTACTATTTTGTTTAAACAACCATATATTTAAGAATTAAATGACAAAACAAAATCTAATTTAGTAATGGAGTTGGCATTTCTTGCACTAATTAATTATGTATTTAAAGTTGAAGTAGTGAGCATAATAATTGGTCTTCATGTCCCCATGATGTCAGTGTCATTATTCCTAGAACCTGTGAATATATTAATTTTTGTGAAAAAAAGACCTTTGCAGATTTTGCTATGACAATAGAACTTGTGATAAAGAGATTATCTTGGATGATTCACATGACCCAACCTGTTACTGGTGGACTTTGGATATTTTAGGATTCTTGGTGCCTTATTCAAAACACTTGAAAGGAAGGTCCCAAACAAACAAACAAACAAACAAAAAACAAGGCACCAGGAATCTTTATTGAGAACAATGCACAGTCCAGGTTTGAATACATTGTGAGGAGACGCAACAGGAAAGGACTTAAGGGCTCCAGAATGTGGCCTGGGAACTTCTCTTCTTAGGATTTTTAGGAGCAGATGGGCAGGTCCAAGGGTGTAGTTTGGGTGGCCATCTGATTTGATTAGCAGGTTTGGGTTTCTAACCTTTTCTCAACTGCACTTGTCCCTTCCCATAATGCTTCTGATTTCAAGCATGTGTTTGTCACGTTTTGCGCAGGCATGCTATTGGTAAGTAAGATATTCTTCCTAAAAATCCCTTCAGGCGAGGGGACATGGTTTGCCTTAACGCACCTGCACCCCAAACTAGTCCAGACTGGATGGCTCCCCAGTGTTTTAAACCTGGATATATCTAAGAATATATGTGACCAGAAACTGACCACAGATATGGTTGCTAGGGGAGGAGAAATGTACTTGGTTGTTAGGAGCGTTGGTGTACAGGCAGCCCAGTGCAGGGGGAAACCCCAGGTTGTTTTTTGAACCAATGTCTTAGCTTCAGTCTCCTGAGAAGCAGACCTTGAGCCAAGTATCCAAGTAGAGGTACCTGTCCTTGGAGCCATGACAGGAAAGGGCGGCCTGGAGGAAGACAAGCGAGGAAAGGAAAGGAAGATGAGAATAGAAGTCTCATTCTTCAGAGAGTCATCGTCAGCATTAATGGGAGAATAGCACCTCTGGGATACTTGAAGATTGATTACAGTGAAGGAGACAGAGTGGAATCATGGATACATGCTGTTCTCGTATGAATCACTCACTGAGATACAGTCCCAGGATGCACTAGTCCTAGCCTTGCTGATCTACTCTCTGGTCAACAATTTGGTCTCAGGAATCCCTCCAAAAAGCCCCCAGCAAAAACCTTCAGAAATGGCAGGTTGATGTTGAAGAGTTGTTACCTGAGGTCACGGTGAAGAGAGGAGCAAAGGAGAGGTGTGCTAGAGCTCCACAGAGTAGAGGTTCATCAACTGTGACAGAGTTCTGGAGGAACTCCATGTCCCTTGCCTGGCTTCAGGCCTTGTTCTTGATTAGGCTGGGGCTCTGGAGAATGACACACACCTTTCTTGAAGAGACACCGTCCCTGACAGATGACACATGGAGAAGATACGGAGTTGTGAATGGTAAGAAGGGGATGTGACCACCTCCATGCAAAGAAAGAGCAAGTCTCTCAAACCCCCAAGAAGGACATTTCAGGAAGTCCCAATTCAGTTTACCACTGAGACCTTTCTCTTGAGAGTTCTTGAATGGTTCATACCTCAATTGATGGGCTCTGTTCATTTATCTTGAGTGACAACCAGCTCTGGCTTCTAGGATTTGACCTCAGTATACTTCACATCAGTCTTGTCTGATATAAAGCTGGTGTGCTTCTAGCACAATTGAGGAGGCCTTTGGGTATCAGCCTTGTTTTAGAAGGAGCCAGAAGAGCAGTAGATGATTAACGACAGGGAGGGAGGCTGAGAGGATGGTGTTAACTTGCCTAGATTCTCCCCATTCACCACTTAGTCTCTACACACAGAGGGCCATGAAACTAGAATATGGGGAGGGAGAAGACGGGAAGGAGGAAGAGAAGAAATAAGAAAGGAAAAAGAAATGAAGGAGGGAAGAGAGACAGGAGGGAGTGAGAGAGAAGAAGGGGCAAAAAAGGAAGGAGGGAGAGGACGAAGAAAGGACATAAAAGGGGCAGAAAGAGAGGAAAAGAAGGAAGGAGGGAGACTGAAGTTCAGTTTGAGGAGAATAAAAGGGATGATGGTGCACATGTTTCCATAGTTACGGTCAGGGACCATCCCCCCTGAGTCTAAGGTCACCAGAGGAAGGATATAAGTTCTTCTGACAAGCACAAAGCATTCAAACATTCCAATTCTATACACTGTCTCACTTTTTCAAGAATCAGGATTCTTTGAAAATGCTCCAAAATTCAAGGGTCGACTTGGAACATGAGAACGTGGAGCACATTCCCTTCCTTTGCCTTCCCTCGAGCCCCCAACACCACGACCTCCATCAGATTGTGACAAATCTGAAGAAAACTGTGTGTCCAGACTAAGAGTCAGGGCCCATTGTTTGGAAGATCACTCATTCAACATGGTTTGTAAGCATCTGCTATGTCTGAGACAGCTTTAGACACCTTCAATAAATGAAGAATATAAAACGCAGGCCAAGTTAAGCTGGAGCCTGTGTTCTGGTCAGACAGGCAAAGGACAAATCAAGACATTAGTTCATCTGTTACAAATCATCCTTTAACCTTAGCTTCCTGCATCACCTGTGAGATAGGATCAGCCCATGTCCCATCCTAAGAGTCCGATGACCCAGGATAAGGTTGATGGAAGAGTCCTCCGTGCATTGGTCGTGGTTCCCTGTGTGATTTCTCAGCTCAGTGAAGACCTGGATCTCAGTTGTCTGAGTCAATAGAGTTCTTTAAATGAAGCACCAAACAGGGAACTCTTCTGTATTCTGAACAGAAGAACCCCAGGCCAAGTGTGCAGGTCATCTTCTTCTAAGATCCACAGAAAATCTCCATTCATGCTTGCCTCGCATAGGAGAGAAGGCAAGAAAGACCCCAGGGCCTCACTTCCTTGCCAGTCAGCTCCACTTCCTGCAGGCCTGGTCCTCCCATAGCCCTTACCTGGAAGGCTGAGCATCGTCTACAGTGCTCAGTGGTGTCTGGATGTGTCTCTAGAGCCAGACATTACTATCCTTGCTTTCTCTGGTTTTCATTTCCTTTTCTTGTCTGCTAAGCTTTTGAAATACATATTGCAGCCACTTGTTGCCCTGTTTTCTAAGCTGCCTTGAATTGCTGCCAGAGGCTCTTGCCAGAGGAGTTAATGACTAAGTCACTCTCCTTTCAGCCTCTGGCAGGACAGGGAATTCACTTGGGGATGAGGGCAGCAAAGGCCTAGCCATCCTGAACCAATCAGAAAACCACAATAAAGTGCCGACCAGGGAATCAGTCACTCACCCTCAAAGCCCAGTGCTGAGCTCAGCTTGGAGGTGACAGCCAGGCCAGGGACTCTCTGGTTTGCTCCTACAGAACCACATCAGAGGTAGAGACTCGGGAAGAAAGGATGGCCCATCAGAGGACCTTTCTGGGTGTGTGTGGGGAGGGTAGGGGTGGGTGGGTGAATCCTAGTGTAAAGAGGTGACACAAACACTGTTTCTAAGGACAAACATTCACAGGTGCAATTGGATATTTCAGGAAGGACCAGGGAAGAACAGAGGAAACACCAAGACAGGAGACAAAGCAGGCAAACCCAGGACAGCAGCTTTTGAAGAATGATAGTAAATAGCTTCTAATACCTATGGAGGACTCTCTATCAAGCTTTTTCTGAAGGCCTCTAAGGTTCTCCCACATTCATTCCTTCCAGTGGCTCCATCGGGGAGGCTCTAGCATGATTCTTACCTTCAGAAGAGGAATCTGGGTGGACAGACTTGGTTGGTAGGACCCTCCTATTTCTCACTGCTTCTCCCTTACCTTGGCAACGGCAATTTCTTCATCATCCTCAGTACTAAATGCTTTGTCAGGGTGGTTGGTGTTTGGATGTGTGCAGCATCTATACTGGGAGCTGAGGAGAGAGCAGAAGTCAAAACAGTCCCTGCCCTTCATCTGATTCCTGTGACCACAACATCTCTAGCTCCTCACTTGAGCGTGTTCTAATTCTTACCTCCGCTTTCCAAGTTCCTGTTTCCTTAGGATCTTGTACACTTTTGCCTCCCTGCCATAGTTTTCCAGCCTCTGTAATGCGCCTCTCTCTGATTTGCCTCTTGCAAACCAAAGAGAAAGGAAAACGGTGAAGGCAAAAAGCAGGGTTACGTAAAATGTACAGGAAATAAAAGGAAGATGATACATTTTCATAAAGTGTGGGTATTCAGGTCGTCTGCTGAAAGCCAAATAGGAAGAGGCTTTATTTTTCATATATGCACATGTATGTGTTTAGTTGGCATGCACAGTATTTACAAACATTCACGGGGTGCAATCTTATATTTCAATGCAGGTATACAGCCTATAGGTAATGATCAGGGTGTTAACCAAATACAGTGAGTCTATATCTTGGTAAGCCAAATAAACTGTTTTGTGGCCTCAAAACAAAGAACTGGAGAAAGATATATTACCCGCAGTTGGTTAGGAGAGCATGGATGTTATTTTGAAAGCCAGGCTCTCCTGGAACAAAAGAAATAGGAAAATTTTACCTAGGGTAGGTGCCCACACACATTCATTTAGAAAAGCACGTTAGTGTTAGGCATGTTCCCAGGCATGCTCAGTTAGGAATAATTTTCTGAACATACTCAGTTTAAGGTTATAGTCCAAGGAAGAATAGTTCTGGGCTATTATCTGAAAGTCATGGGGCACTCGTTTAAATGGTAAGAATGGCTGGAAAGAAGTCTTTAGGGCATGCTTAGCATCATGAAGATATTCAATTGGAATGTCTCTGGGTGTGTTTAGCTTTCATCCTGAAGTTTTGGCTGAAGAGAAGGAAATGATGCCTTGAAGCTGCTTTAACATAGAAAGATTGTGAGAGCCGTGGTGGGGGAGACTGTCCGGAGGCAT
>PVHP010004452.1:0-71075 GCA_004024765.1 Zapus hudsonius | reverse complement strand
AGAGAGAGAGAGAGAGAGAGAGAGAGAGAGAGAGAGAGAGAGAGAGAGAGAGGAGAGAGACAGAGACAGAGAGAGAGAGAGAGCCTTAACCACTGAGCCATCTCGCCAGCCCCCCTGCCAGACTTTCACGGAGGCAGTCTAGCCTGGGAAAGGGTCTGGATTACGGGTTCATCTCTAGTTTCTGGGACTATCACCTACCAGCATGAACCCTGTCCCCAGAGCAAGGCCACCCATGCCCACCCTGCATGGCAGTGAGGAGTCAGGGCCTCTTCTGCCCTCGCTGCTGACACCCTTGCTGAGGTCTGTCCTGTGTGCTGCCCAAATTCATCCCATCTCATAGGTGGGGATAAGAGGCACAGCCAAGCCCTGGGGTTCTCAGCCTGTGCCCCCCTCCCCCGTACAGATGCCACTTCACAAAGGTTTGCTTCCACACACATCCGCAGGTGGAGAGGCTGGAGGCCAAGGTTGTCAGCCCCCTGAAACTCTACGGAGCCCAAATAAAGCAGGCCAGGGTAAGTTGGTGCTGTAGCCAGCTTTCTCGTTGCTGCAACAAAGAATCCAACCCAAAGCAGCTTATGGAGGAATGGGTTTATTTTGGCTTACGGACTCAAGGGGAAGCTCCAAGATGGCAGGGAAAATAACGGCATGAGCAGAGGGTAGACATCACCTCCGCCACAGCAATGTAAACAGTGGCAGGAAGGCGTGACAAAAATTGGCAAGGGGAAGCTGGCTTATCACACCTATAAGCCCGCCCCCAACAACACAGCTCCAACAAGGTTTCCATTCCAAAACTGCCATCAGCTGGGGATCAAGCATTCAGAAAACATTAATTTTATGGAGGACACCTGGATCAAAGCACTACAGTTGGGAACACCTCAGGGTGGGTAGTGATGGGGTCTGGCTCATGGGCTTCCCAGGAAACAGCCTTCCTTTTTTTGTCTAGGCTGACATCAAGAAATACAAACGTGTCCAAAATAATGAGGTAAAGCAGCTGGAAAAGCTGGAGAAACTGAGGCAGAAGTCACCCTCAGACCGGCAAATGATCATATCCTTCCAAGAAGCTGGGCTCAGGACTGCTGGGAGGGCAGCCACTTAGCATGACGCCTTTGGAGGTTCGGGGGACACAGGCTTCCTGGGCAGGGCTGCTAAGGGGGGGGGGGGGGGACACCCACCAGGCCACCTAGGCTTCACTTGGCTCCTTGACAGCCATTTCCAGTCCCAGGTGAGTGTCACCTGCCCATCAGGACAGGCAGCCTCTTGGAGCTTTACTGGCCAGGCTGGAGTGTGCGGGGCATGGGCTCAGCATGGCAGGGGCAAGGGGCAGGGAATGTGGTCACTGAAGGGCGGGAAAATCAGGCTCTGTCCAGCAAGCTCACCCTGTGCTGATCACAGGGTGGTCTCTTCCAGTCCTGCTGTCCAGGTGGAGGCAGGCTGAGGGAAGCATGGGTCCGAAATATGGGGTGGGGTAGGGGGAAGAGGGGACCGATGGTCACAGCAAACAGAGGGCCACCAGCTTCCTCTGCATGGCTCCATCCTGCCTGTACGTGGGGGGGGGTCAGGAGGAGTGGAGGGCTCATCACTCTGTGTTTGTGATTTGCATATGCATATGAGTGTGCACAAGTATGTACAAGTGCATTTGCACGCATGTATACGTGTGGGGGCTAGAGATTGTCTTTCTCAAACACTCTACACCTTATTATTTTTACTTATTTTTTTTCATTATTTATTTGCAAGGAGAGAGATGTGCCAGGGCCTCCTGCCACCACAAATGAACCCCAGATGTATGTACTACTTTGCGCATCTGGCTTTATGTGGGTACGGGGACATGAAACCAGGCTGTCAGGCTTTGCAAACAAGCGATTTAACAAATGAGCCACCTCTCCAGACCCTCCACCTTATTTTTTAAGACAGGTCTCCTGCTGAAGAGACTAGCTAGCCACCTAGCCCCAAGGAATGCTCCTGCCCCTGCCTCCCTAATGCTAGGATTACAGGCACATGCCACCATGCCTATCTGGGATTTTACATGGGTTCTGGGGATCTGAACTCAGGTGATCATGTTTGCGTGCTAAGTACTTTACCTATGGAGCTGTCTCCCCAGCCCCAACTCTGTCTTTTTAAATTTTTAAAAAAATATTTTATTTATTCATTTTTCAAACAGAGAGATGAGAGAGAGAGAGAGAGAGAGAGAGAGAGAGAGAGAGAGAGAGAGAGAGAGCGCACCAGGGTCACCACCTTGTGGGTCTGGCTTATGTGGGTACTGGCGACTTGAACCGGGGGCCTTAGGCACTGGAGGCAAGTACCTTAACCTCTGAGCCATCTCTCCAGCCCCTTTTTAAAATTTTTAAAAAATATTTTCGGGCTGGAGAGATGGCTCAGCAGTTAAGGCACTTGCCTCCAGTGTTTAAGGTCCCGGGTTCAATTCCCCAGGACCCACATAAGCCAGACCCACAAGGTGGTGGCCCTGGTGTTCTCTCTCTCTCTCTCTCTCTCTCTCTCTCTCTCTCTGTATCTCTGCTTGAAAATGAATAAATTAAAAAATATTTTTATTTATTTAAAAAAGACACAGAGAGAAAGATAATGGGCGTGCCAGGGCCTCCAGCCAAGAACAAGTTCATTAAATTTTATTAGCATTTGAGAGAAAAGCTACAGGCTGTTAATCTGGGCAGCTGCCTGGAGGAGGGAGAAGAGAGAACAGCATGCCTTTTAAGTTAGGATCCAGAAAGAAGCCACATACATGGAGGGGTGCTTCCCAGAAGCAGTGTCAGAGCAAGGTTGACCAGACCCCACAGAAGAGATCGAACAGGAGAAGAAGAGGGGAAGTTACATTTGGAGTTAACAGACAAGGGGGCGGGCTCAGCAGTGAGGGTCTGCAAGCAATCCCATTTCTTGGCTTACCAAATAACCCAGATCACCAAACTCCTGCAGGTCAACTGTATCTCCAGCCTGTGTGTCACCTGCAGCCTGGAAGGCCCTTTGCCATGTATGATGTGTTCACAAGGCCCAGGGCTCAGGATGCCAACCTGGTGTCCAGTCATATGAGGACACCAGTGTAGGGAGGGGTGGTCTGTGGGGCTCTCCGGCCAGGCAGGAAAACCTCCTAATTCCATTCCAGTTCCTGCCTAACTGCACCTCCCTCTTCTTGGTCACCCAAGAATCACAGCTTCACCTTCCTTACTGACGTCCTTCTGGGTGCCAGCCCCTGGGCCCCCACATCCCACTGTTTCACCAACATGAGGTTGGCATTTAGGGCCCCATCATAAAGAAGTAACTGAGGCCCAAGGGTGCCCAGGGACATATGTGGCACTCAGTTCCAGCAGAGACTGCCATGTAGGCTCTTGGGTGTCTAGGCCTGGTGTGGAGCTGACTTCGGTATGTGTTGATCCGAGGAGGGAAAGGCCGAGTCACCTACAAGGTGACACAGACAGAACAGGGTATCAGAGCCTAGAGCCCCGTGGAATGCTGGGGATGCTAGCCAAGCCCTTGCACGGCTAAGCTCAGGCTGTACACTGAGCTGTGTTCCCAGCCCTCATTGTTGAAATCTCAAAACTCTGCAAGCAGGTATTATTATCACTCTCTCCTTATAGGCAAGGAAATTAAGGCTTGGGAAAGTTAAGTGACTTGCTCGGGGGTCCCACAGCTAGCAAGCAAGTCTGTCCAACCTCAGTCACCACCCCCTTTTCTTGGCTATGCCTCTACTTAGCCATTCCTTCAGTGAGCAAGTTGGCAAGAGACACCCATGGTACAGGAGAGACTACCCTAGGGGCACAGGACTGAGAACATTCCAGAATCTAATGGCCAGAACCACCTGGTGACACTTTGGACTTCTTGCCTCCCTGAGGCCAGGCGGAGACCAGCGCACAGCGAGCCTCGGTGGACACTAGCCGCACCAGCCACCACCTGGCCGAGACGGTGGACGCCTTCCAGGAGCAGAAGCTGAAGGACCTCCGGGTAGGCAACCGCCTTGTGTGAGTGCACCCATGTGCCTCCGTGTCCCTGTGTCCCTGGGAGCATTTGAGCATGTGCAGAGCGTGCCCATGGGGAACCTCAGGAGCCTGGGTTCTGGGGACAGTTGAGCCTACCTTCGGGTGAGAGGCCCAGCCCGCCATTCTGTAGCCCTGGAGGAGACTTGGCAGAGTTGGGCCCCCATCACCCACTGCACCCCGATACTCCCTTCTCACCTGTGACTGCAGGGGGCCCCTGGCTCCCTCCTCAGGCTCCAAATGCCCTTTTTGGAGGAGCCATGCTGAGAGGCCACCACCAGACCCTCACCCAGCAAACAGAATCCTAAGCAAGAGGCCCCAGAGAGCTGTGGTCATTCAGGATCAGTCCACCAGAGACCCCTGCTCCCACTCTCCACTCCTCTCTCTCGTCGTTTTTCTAAACCCTGGCTCCAGGAAGGTCTTGACCAACAGGTCTGCTGGGCTTTCCACCCTCTGGTGGCTTCTCTCATTCTAAGGCCGGGGGCTGAGCAGCCTTGGGAAGCAGTTTTGTTTCCTGGTTATGACAGCTAGACATGAGAATTGGAAGGAAGAAATCTTGCCACAGTCTTGGGTTCAGGCCCATCGCCGACAGATCTATCATGTTCCCAACTTAGCTCTGGTTTCGGTATGTGTGTGTGGGCTGCAGGGTGCCTACCTGCCTTCTTGTGTTGTATAGACATGGCCTGAATTTTGGTAGGCACACAGGACTGGGGGCCACCCAGGGGGTCTAATCAGGCTTGGCTGATGCAGGGGTTAGGACAGTCTGGGCCAGTGCCTCCTTGGCTGTCGAAAGGCTCTGTGACCTTGGGACAGAGGAGTAAACTGAGACCAATAAAAAAGGAAAACTTCCTTCCCCAGGGCCTCATGCCTGTGAATAGCAGACCAAGGCCTTTGGTTCAGCTCCCTGGAGGCTTGAAGAGACCAGGTCTGGGAGGTGGGCCTCCTCTCCCCTTGCCCAGCCACAGGGACAAAGGGAGACTACAGGTACCTGGACCTGCCTCTAGTGGGAGTAAGGTCAAGGCTGCTCAGCCCCCAGGCCTTGTGGGGAGGCAGTGTCTTTCTCCTCTCCTCACAGCCTGCAGTGTGGGAGGCCTGAAGGCTCTGTCTACAAAGATCTGTGACAGAGTTGAGGACAGGATGCTCCCCTAAACCTCTAGTACCAACCTTGTGCGGAGCAAGCAGGCAGCTTTAATTCTGCCCAGGAATAAAAGAACATTACACAAGTGTCTACTGGACACTGAAGACTGCAAGAAAGTGGCCATGTTCTGGGGACAGGCAGTCACTATGCAGAGAAGAAGGAAGTAGAGAGGAACTGGGGTTTCCTGCAGAAATCACCCCTGATCAGGAGCACAGCTGGGGCATGCAGGGAGAGAAGGCGGCTGACCCAGGAACATGCAGAAAGGCATGGGAGCAGCCTCTTGAAACTTTACCCTATGGAAATAGAGGGATGGAGGAGAGTGCAGGGATGGCCAGCAGTGTCCCCAGTACTGGGACTCAGGGCCATGTGAATGCACCATCATAGACTATTCTAGATTCAAACCAGCACAGGAGATCAGGCCTGTCATCCCCGCTACTCAGGAGGCTGAGGCAGGAGCATCGTAAGCTCAAGGCCATCCTGGGCTCCATAGCAAGTCAAGGCCAGTGTGAGCAATTTAGCAAGACCCTGTCTCAAAATAAAAATGACAAAATGGACTGAGGATGTGGCTCACGTGGCAGAGTGATCGCCCAGTGTGCAGAAGACCCTGGTTTCATCCCCAGCATTATAAATAAATAGCATATTAAAACTCCCCAGCCAGGACTTGTCCCCTACCCTCACACCCCCCACCTCCTCACACGCACCTTCAGGGACAACCACTATGGGTCCAGCCTGGTCCTTCTAGGCTCAGGGTGATCCCAGAGCATCCCTGGGCAGCACGCAACATGGACTTCTCTTCCACAGAGAATCTTTTCGGACTTTGTAACCATCGAGATGGTCTTCCACGCCAAGGCAGTAGAGGTGTATTCCAGTGCCTTCCAGACCCTGGAAAACTATGACCTGGAGAGAGACCTGCAGGTAGGCCTCGCTGGGGTGTGGGGGGCAAGGGGACCGTGAGGTGTGGGGTGGGATCTGATGTGGTTCTGTCCCGATGGTTCCAGTTCTGTTGGAAGCATTTTGTGAGTTTGTAGCATTGAAGACTTATTCTGATGAGTTTCTTTAAATACCTGCCCTTGGCTTAGTGGTTAAAGGCACTTACTTGCAAAGCCTGATGGCCCAAGTTCAATTCCCCAGTACCCGTGTAAATCCAGATGTACAGAGTGGTGCATACATCTGGAGTTCATTTGCAGTGGTAGGAGGCCCTGGTGCACTCATATTCACTCTCTCTTTTTCTCTCTCAAATAAATAAATAAATAAATAAATAAATAAATAAATAAATAAATAAATAAATAAATAATATTAGGGGCTAGAGAGATGGCTCAGAGGTTAAGGCACTTTCTGAGATTTCTGCAGAGCCTAACTATCTGAGTTTGATTTGCCAGTACACATAAAGCCAGATGCACAAAGTGGCCCATGCATCTGGAGCTCATTTGCAGTGACTAGAAACTCTGGTGTGCCCATTCTCTGTCTATCTCTTCTCTATTTCTCTCTGCTCGCCAATAAATAAATAAATAAATGATATTTTGAAAAAAAATATTAAAATTGGCTCTGGGTGTCCACCCAGATTAGGGATCTTCCCCTGACATTCTGGAATGTCACATTCTTAGTGTCACAGGGTGGTTTAAAATCTCAGAGGAACATCAATGACAAAAAGCACCTGTGGCTCCCTGTATGAAGTGCTTGCTGTCCCATGCAATGATTAAATCCGGCATTGCAGGCCCCATGGATGCACAGGCCCCAGAGCTGTGAGGTGGTCTCTTGTTCATTACCTTGAGCTGTTGGGCTCAGCAGGGCTGTGGTCATGTACTAGCGGGCTGGAGCAGGTCCTTGTCAAAGGTCTTCCCAGGTCTGGCAGAAGGTGGCTGTCCTCTGGGTACAGGTCCTGTGGTTTATAGGCCCTTAGGAGACAGCACGGGGTCTTCTGGGTGTGGGGCCCTAGTGACTATAATCCGAACAGCCACAAAGCCCCTTCTCTGGGTTCTCGGTGGGCCACAGCCTGACCCTTATATGGACTCCCTGTGGGGCTGGATCACCTCAGAGTTACAGGCCTGAGACACTGGTGGGAACACTATGGCCTCATGGGACCAACTTGGGAAGTCACTGGCACTCATGGGCAGGACTCCCATCCCAGCTCCTGACGGGACAGCCGTCAAAGGATCTTCAGTTACGCACACTCTGAAAACTGAATGAAGAGCTTGTATCACCCACGTGTTCATTCATCTCTGTGATCCCCTCGCTTCTTTTTTTGTGGCAAGTTGGTCTTCCTATATGTTACTTACTCTGGCCTCAAACTCAATCCTCCTGCCTCAGCCTCCTCAACACTGAGATTACAGCCTGTACCACCAGGCCCAGCTCTCCAGTGTTCTTTGAGGGGTGAGACGATGATCAACCTGCATTTTTGTTTGTTGTTTTGAGGTAGGGTCTCACTCCAGTCCAGGCTGCCCTGGAATTCACTATGTAGTCTCAGGCTGGTCTTGAACTCACGGTGATCCTCCGGCCTCTGCTTCTCCAGTGCTGGGATTAAAGACATGCACCACCACATGTGGCTGTCTAGCAGTTTTCTTGTGTGACTCCAGGCTCGCTTCCCATGTTTGCAATGGAATGATAACACCCACCTACAGGGCACAATGGAGTCTGTAAACAGGAAGAGCCAGATCAGTCTACTTGCATTAGATGGCCACGGGCTCTGTCAGCATCTCTGTTGCCCCCTCTTACCCGCGTGTGGGGTGTGGTTTGAGGCAGCTGCTGTCTCCCTGCAGGACTTCAGAGCCAAGATGCATGGGATGGATGGTCACGGCTCAGCTCGGCCGCTCACTGACACCAGCTCTCCTTCTGTCCCCTGGGCTCGGACCAGCCAGGTGAGCGCTTAGCATCCTGGGAGTTACACAAGTGACAGAGGAGACCAAAATAGAGGTGGCACTTCTGGGGAATTGAACTAATACAGCCTGTCCTCCCCTCTCATGGGACATGTGCCCAGAGGCATTGCCAGGGGTCTCTATGAGAGGAAGGGACTAGGCTGGATAGGTCTGTACCCACCTGGACCAGGGTCAGATTTAGATCACCTCAGAGACAGGAAAGTAAGAAGGGACATCTGGCACATGTCACCTCATGGCCCAGGAAGGCCTACACGAGACAAACACATTTTTGCAGGGATAGCTCTCAGGGTTCAGCAAGTACAATGCTTGACAGAGCAGATGTATTCCCTGGAAGCAGTGAGTGTGAGGAGCCAACTGCTATAAAGGGAGGTGACCCACTGTGAGGGGAGGTGACCTACTGTGACAGGGAGGTAACCCACTGTGAGGTGAGATGACCTGCTGTGAGGGGAGGTGACCCACTGTGAGGGGAGGTGATCTACTGTGACAGGGAGGTGACCCACTGTGAAGTGAGATGACCCGCTGTGAGGGGAGGTGACCCGCTGTGAGGCGAGGTGACCCACTGTGAGGGGAGGTGACCCGCTGTGAGGGGAGGTGACCCACTGTGAGGGGAGGTGACCCACTGTGAGGGGAGGTGACCCGCTGTGAGGGGAGGTGACCCGCTGTGAAGGGAGGTGACCCGCTGTGAAGGGAGGTGACCCACTTTGAGGGGAGGTGACCCACTGTGAGGGGAGGTGACCCACTGTGAGGGGAGGTGACCCACTGTGAGGGGAGGTGACCCACTGTGAGGGGAGATGACCCGCTGTGAAGGGAAGTGACCCACTGTGATAAAAGAGGCTATGAGGGGATCTGGTCACTGTGTACATGGGAGGGAGGCCTCTGTGAGAGCAGCTGTTTCACTGTAATGGAAGGAGCTCACAGTAAGCGAGGGTCACCGAGTTTCAGGACTGTCCTTTCTAATGGCCATGAATTAAGTACAGCCCCACATGACGGTCCCGATCCACTGAGCATTCCTCCTCGGGCTTCGTAGTTGGTGTCCACAGTGCACTTGGGAATCTGCCCTCGGGTCCAGGTCGTGGCTGTCACTCTCCCTGTGTTTCATTCTGTTGCTTTCCTCTTTCTGTCACATTCAGAGTGCTCAAAGTACCCTTGGAACCCCGAGGAAAGAAGAGGGGAGTGAGGCCGACTCTGTAGAGGAGTTCCCTCTAGAGGACCTCAGGGGACAGCAGCAGGGACGCTGTGACTAGGAAGAGGATCCCATGCCAGGCAGAAGGTCCTGGGGCTGGCTTGTACTTTAGTGGCTTCTGCTCATATCCTGGGTGCCTGTTTCCTGTTCTGCACAGTAGGCAGCTCTGGGGACCCACCTGCCTGGCATTCAGTAAATTCCAGGTGACTCTCAACCCTGTTCTGTCCATTTCCTGCCTAGATCTGGGGAAAGGTTTGTCCACACCTGAGTTAACGCCAACAGCACTGTGGGGTCTGCCAAGCTGAGTGCTACAATGGGGGGGGGGCTTAACCAACAGAAATGTCTCCTACCTGGAGCTTAAATCTGGGCTCAGACGTGGGCAGGGGCAGCTCTCCGGAGCTGAGAAAGGGCTGTCCAGCTCTTGTCCAGCTTCTGGTAGGCTCAGGTTCCTTATGAACGTATGATCTGATGTCTGCCTTCATCTCCACACGGTGTTTGTTCCCCCATGCATGCACTTGGGTCTGTGCCCAAATCCCCCACAGACATGATCTAGAGGTCCGTGGGGGTGGGGGAGAGGAAGGGAAGGACAGGGATCAGGGGGAACGCTCAGCCCTATCCATCTCCAGAGTAGCCAGAGGGTTCGCTTTCCTGGGTCTTAGACTTGTAGTCTGTGCTCTCATGCATGTCTGATGTCCCTTAACCTGTGCATGGCAGTGTCCCTTGTCCTTCCTTCAGTGGCAGCCTCCAATGGGTGCCCATCTCTGGGCTCACTGCCAAGTGGGGGGCATGAGGATGGGCTGGGGTGGATAGCCACAGGCACAGCTCTTTACCACCTGATTTGGGGCTGGGATAGGTGACAGTTACCTTTATGTTGGAGGAAGTAGAAACTGAGGCTCCCAGGGGTTGGCAGATGGCATGCCGAGGCTGGTGGGAGGTAGAACCGCACCTCTGTGCTCTCTGCCCTTCTTGTGCATGTAAGGGAGGTGAACCTGAGGACCTCTGTGTCCTTGGATGTGGCCTCTGAAGCCAGCCCTGCCCCTACTGATGGCCCAGGGAAGAGTCCAGATATGGTGTGTGGTATCCTCACCAGCGAGTGTTCCCTTCATGTTCTCAGGTGGCTGGCTGGGAGTCTGGCCCTCCAGGACACAGGAGCTAAGCCACCAACATCAGGCACTGCTACGATCAGATGCAAGGGCCAGGGAGATGGCTCAGTGGTTAAACGTGCTTGCTTGCAAAGCCTACCAGCCTGAGTTGGCCCAGGTTCAATTCCCCAGTACCCACAAAAAGCCAAACACAGCAAGTTTGTTCGCAGAAGCAAGCCAGACAGTTCTTCCAAGTGCTCTGTAGAACCGAGTCAGGACCGACTGATAAAGGAGGCTGCCTCTGTCAGGTGGGGCAGGAGCAGGGTCCACCTGCTGCCCCCAACATGAGAGATGGGAAGCTCTGGTTCAGAGGAGTGACAGGGACAGGGGCCCATGGCTACAGCCTGGGGTCCAGTATGGACAGCCCTCTCTGAGCCTCAAAGACTGGCCGGTTAAGTAAAAGTGCTGGGGCTGGGTGGGGGGTCAGACGTCCACTTCTGCAAAGCCAGTGGTGTGACTGAGTTCTCTCAACAGTTCCCATGGATATAATGAAACAAATTAACCTGACTTCTTCAAAGAGAATCTATTTCAGTTTCCACCCTCTGACAAACCAAGGTACTATATATAAACATACACACACAGTTGTTTCTTCTTCACAGGAAATAGCTCTGTCTTGAGATTTCAACCTTGAAACTTTCGCCACTTTAATTTTGGAACATGACCTGGTGGGACACAAAACTGCCTAACACATAAAACACCCTTGCCATTGGGGTCTGCCTGCAACCTCTGTGTGACCATGGCAGGCATGGTATTTGGTGACAGGGAACTGGGAATGTGCAGGTGGAGTCACCAGAGAAAGCTCTGCTGGAACACAGGGCCACCGATGACCAGGCTCCTGACACACTAACACATCTTAGGAGGTGGGGCATTTTGCTTGAGCCTTTCGAATTCTCTAGTGATGGTCAAATGCTTGGACTCAGCTCTCTCAAGGTACCCTGTTGGGACTGTGACAGCATCAGGCCGCAGCCCTGGGCTCCCCTGCCCCACCTCCTAGGACCACCTCCTCCTCATCTAACGGTAAGGCTCACACTGAGGGGGTGGGGGATCTCTGGATGGAGCCATCTTTCTAGCTAAAGTGCAAGTTCCCTGGTGGTGCAGCTCAGGAGAGTGTGGTCTGCAGTTAAATTGGGGTCAGGTCCCTCCCAACCCGACATCACCGACTTCCTGAAGAGTCCCATGGACATAGCCTGGCTGGGGGTGGTGCACCCAGCTCTGTGCTCATCCACTCTTCAGAGCTCAGACCAACTGACACAGGATACTGGAATTAGCTAACTCCAACATCAGGTGTGGGGCCCGGCCACCCCACAATAGGGCAGGCTGCCCTCAATAAGGCCCTGGATTCCATCAGGCCCCAGGGAAGCAGTTGATATGGAGACCAAAGCCCTTCAGAAGCTTGGTCCATCGGAGGTGTGTTCAGAGTCTAGAAAAAGTTCATCTACTTGATGATGTTGATGAGCAACCCATGCTCCCTGCTCCTGGCATGCAGTAGGCTGACGTGGGCAGGGAGCCAGCTCATCAGAGACCTGGGCATGGCCCACATGCCCACCAGGGGCCTTTCCAGACAACATGGCCCAGTGATGTGGACCTAGGTTGGAAGCGTCTTATATAACACACATCTCTAAGCCCATGGTCATGAGTGGGGTTTGCAGGACACAGGTGTCCTGCAGAGAGGCAGCCCAGCCCTTAGGGACGGTTTTCAGAGCCAACCATCTCAATGGTGTGGGATGGGGGTGGGTGGGCAGGAGACCTGAAGGTCTCCCCCTCCCGTGGCTCTCACCCTTCCCTGGGTCTACTGCTGGGTAACTGCCACCTCACTCTAATGTTGGAGTCCCTTCTCGGGATCCCACTGGTCTTGGCAGGAGTGGGCTCTAGGCTGCCCACTGTCTGCAGTTTGGGGGGCTGAAATAAAGTCCTCCCCAGTGGAAAAGCCCATTAGTCAGCATGACCCAGGAAGGTCAAGGTTGGACAGGAGTCTTGGCCCTGACCCTGGAGCAGCATGAGGCGTCCACTCCCAGAGCTCCCTCTATCTGTCCGTCCTGCACAGTGCTTGGGCCTCACCACGTGCTCTCCCCTCCTGGTCCTTCTTGCCCGTCCTGCCCTGGCCCTCAGCAGGAAACCGTGGGGACTGGCTGTGGCTTCCTTTCATCCCTTGGTCTCATTGCATAAGCCTAGTGGTGCTTGGAGGGTAGCTGGCCCCTCAGTTTTGGCTACATGACCCAAGGGACACCTTGCAGGTAGATGGGGGAAGAGACACAGATGGGGGAGACGGGCAGCTGGAGTCCGCTAACCACTAGTTAGTGGCCACAGGCTCAGACTTTAGTTCCCAGGGTGGGCACTGTCCCTGGGAGAGCTGTGGCTTCTGCCAGGCTGCAGAGGTGGGAACAGAGCCCACTGTTTGCACTTGGGAGGGGCGATGGAGCAGGCCAGACACCACTCTGTACAAGGCTGGGGTCTCAGTTAAGCGCTGTGTGCCAAGTCCAGCCTGTGTTCCCAGGACCACCTGTTCTTTGTTTAGACAAGTTCTCATGTAGTCCAGGCTGGCCTTGAACTCTTGACCCTCCTGCCTCCCTGGTGCTAGAGGTACAGGTGTGCACCACGGTCACTTCCCTGTCCCCTTTTGGACAGTTTTGCTCCTCAGCCTCTTTCCTTTCTCTTGGCCACAGAGAAACACCAGTCCACCAATTCCCCCCGTGTGGCTATCTCGCTCTGAGCCTGCGGTTGGATGTGGATGTGTGCACACAGATCAGATGCTGGGCGGGGGGGGGGGGGGGGGGGGGGGGGGGGGGGGGGGGGGGGGGGGGGGAAGCTGACACGATGACTCTCCCAACGCCCACCAACACTGCTAAGACTAAACCCCACCATATTGCAGCTCTCTGCTGTCCTGTTCTCAAAGCAGGGGCCTTTATATGCCAGAACAAACATTATCTTGGGTGACAATGACTCATGTAGCCTGAAGGTCAGACTGCAGAAAAGCTGAGTTGGTAATGGCAGCCTTGCACAGATCTGGGCCACCGCCTGCCTGCCAGGGGTTGGAGACAGCACTTAGGAATTACTAGGGGGGTGTCACCCACCCACTGCCCTCCTGTTTGCAGTTCCTGAGCTCAGTAGGGTGACCAGTGGGTGCTCTGCCAGGGAGCCCAGCTCATGCCTGCTTGGTAGGGCACTAGAGGAGAGCCACTGCAGATAAAACAGGACACCTCAGTAGGCAGGCTGCCAGCCTGCTCCTGAGCACCAGAGCCTCCTCCTTGAGACACTGGCCAGGGGCACCCAGAAATGAAATCTCATCCCTGGAGGGCCTCCCTGTCCCCAGAAGTTTGTCATATCCTTGGCAGTGCTAAGTAGGCTGAGCTCAGCAAGTAACCCCTCTCTCAGGGCGAGACTCTCCCGTGTGCGGACCTGGATTTGTAGAATAGGACGAAAAGAGAAAAACGAAGCCATCCTCCTTCCTCCTTAGGCTGTTATTTTGAGAGGTCTGTGTGCGCAGGCTCGGTGTCATTTCTGAAGTCCAAGTGCTCAGACAGCCAGAGCTCTTTCTCCTGAACGCTGCGCACAGCTGCGGTGTCAGGGGGCAGATGGGAGGGGTCAGACCAAAGTGGCACTGCTGTCCAGTGTATATACAGAGGTAAGTCTTACAGGCACCTTAGAATTGAGGCTTACTACACTTGAACTAACACAAAGGCCAGGGCTGGGATGAGCTGGAAGAAGCCTCCTTGCCAGACGGCTCCAGAGGGGAAAGTAGGCATCCTGGGCCATAGGGAGCTCTAGAAGGGTCATTCTCTGGAGGGTGTCACTGGAGTGAGGAGGCCCACATACTGGTCAACTTGGCATTACTTCCTAAAGAGAGAGCAAGAGGAGATGGGCACAGTCACATGGTCCTCATGCTGGGTTGGGCATCCCAGCTGGCAGTCTGCCCTAGCCTCAGCATGCACACTTCCATAGTGCCATCTGATGGCATCGATGCTCGGGCGGGAGTCATCACACTCCCCTGGTGCACTGCCACCTCCAGTGTCTAAGACATTCGTGTTCCATAGCTCAATTGTCCAACTCTGTTCTGGAACGTTCCAGGGAGGCGCATCCCACAAGGAAGGCTTGCCTGCACCAGCTGTGTAGTGATGTCAGGAAAGGATCTGCTGTGCTCCAGACAGACACTGACTGAATCTGACAGGAGGCCGAGGGGTAGCCAGGGATGAGGCGATGAAGGGTGAAAGGAGAGCCTGCAGGCCTAGTTCAAGGTTAGTGACCAGAATGGCGATGGCTGGAGGTGGAGGGAACCCAGGCTGTGGAGGCTGGCACAGGAGAAGACAGCTCTGGAGCCAGCAGAGGACACAGAGGTCAGACCTGCCTCCTGTAGGCCAGCCTGGCACAGTTCTGGGGACCGGATGGAAGTGAGTGTGCAGAAGGAGGGGAAGGGGCCACAGGCTCAGACTTCAAAGCCAATGCCGCTGCCAGGGGTCCGTCTCCCTCAGAGCTCGGCCAGATCCCCACCCCCCTGTGCTGGGCCCAGTCAGAGCTGAGCACACAGCTGCTGAAGAAACGTCTCTTCTGAGAGTCTTGCACCCCCAGATGCGGCTGCTGCTTCTGAAGCAGGCTGCAGGGCTGTTCTGAAGAGCCTGCTCCTCACGAGCCTGGGACAGTGGTCATGGTGGTCAGGATGCTCAGCTACAGTGGAAAGTGTTCTCAACCCGGCCCCTCTCCTCTCCGCCTGCAGTTCCTGTCACAGGAGGGAGGTGGGGAAGAGCGGCTCCATGCCCCTCTGACAGTATCCACTCCCAGAGCTCCCTCCGTCTATCTGTCCGTCCAGCAGTGCTTGGGCCTCACCACGTGCTCTCCCCTCCTGGTCCTTCTTGCCCGTCCTGCCCTGGCCCTCAGCAGGAAACCGTGGGGACTGGCTGTGGCTTCCTTTCATCCCTTGGTCTCATCGCATAAGCCTAGTGGTGCTTGGAGGGTAGCTGGCCCCTCAGTTTTGGCTACGTGACCCAAGGGACACCTTGCAGGTAGATGGGGGAACAGACACAGATGGGGGAGATGGGCAGCTGGAGTCCGCTAACCACTAGTTCTAAGGCAGCAAGGAATGGCTCTGGGTGCTGCTGGTGTCATGCAGGGTCGTTGCTGGGGTGATGGCCAGTCGCTGGCCCAGGAGAGCGGCATGCACCGCAGCCTCCTATTCAGTGGCCATTTGATCGATGTGGTCGCTCAGCAGCTTGTATTGCTCTGCAATGAGAGAGAGGAGAGAGATGCTATTCCCCAGAGAAGACAGGGCCAGGACAGGTGCACCCTGTTCCCTGCATTAGGACCAGGAGTGAGGCTGCTCGCTTGTGCCACAGCTCGCTGTGGGTGCTCACTCTTTCCCATGTCCGAGGGTCCCAGGGCGAGCTGTATCGAGGGCTCTCGTGAACACCGTGCACCTGGCACGAGCATACACTTGGAAGCAGGCCTCTGCCTTCAGGAGTGCGCCCTTTGATAGGAACAGCATGATGTAGGGACTAGAGCCCCCAGGGGCCTTGGACCCAAGGCCTTGCACAGGGTCACGTTCTGGGGGAGATGGCAGTATTTTCCTTGTCTTCTGTGGGTGAGATGTCAAGGGGCAGCCCTGAGATGGCCCAGTAGCTGCTGATGCCTCCTGCTTCCCAAGCCCCTGGAGTTGGATGTGGGGGAGATTACTGGTCCATCAGAATGCACATGTAAGAAGAGCAAGGCCTTTGGGCAAATAGTGACACAAACCTGGCTCCAGGCCAGTGTGGTGGCACACACCTTTAATCCCAGCACTCGGGAGGCAGAGGTAGGAGGATCACTGTGAGTTTGAGGCCAGCCTGAGACTACATAGTGAATTCTGGGTCAGCCTGGGCTAGAGCGAGACCCTATCTCAAAAACAAAATAAAACAAAACAAAAATCCTGAACCAGGATTGGTTGAGTGGTACTGAGGCCAGCAGGTTCCCTGCTAGTACAGAGCCAGGATTCTGGGAAAACTTGTCTTCCCCTCCCCCTTATGCCCCCCACTCTCTAGTACTACTAGGCAGTGTGGCTGTCTAGAAGGGACCAACTTGTAGCCAGGTCTGGCTCTGTGTAAGTACAGAGGGCTGCATACTAGGGCATGTCCACCTCTGCCTTGGTGGGGCCCCACCCACTGGCCATCCCTAAACAGAAATGAGTTTCCAATAGAAGGTTTCGGTCTCAGTGTCTCTGGACTGGGGAAAGAGGGTGATCCAGGGAGACAGTTAACACCATGTCTCTAGCAAAGATGAGGACACCCCCTTTGGCAGAACAGAACACCGGCCCCCCAGTGTCCCCAGCTCACCCTCGTCCAGGTTGCCAATCACAGCCTGCTTCTTCAGGAAGTCACTGCACAGCTTCTTGTTCAGGCCAAAAGCCAGCATGTTGTGAGTGAAAGTGCTGGAAGACAAACACCCATGGCTGTCAGCCCTTCTGCCTACCCAGGGAAGGGAGCCGAGTGTGAACCTAGCCCTGGAGGCGGCCTCACACACAGCCTCAACTGGGAGTTGTGCCCTGGGGGGCGTCCTATCCGCCCCAGCTCTTACCCCAGTTGACCGAAGGTGATGTTCTCGTTGAACCTCAGGCTGTCATCTCGCTCCTCCTGGGTCATGTGGCACCACTTTTCCCTGTGGACACAGGAGGGAGAGACTGGCTTCACTCAGGTGTGAGGCCCTCCCATCCTGCTCTGTAGAGCTAAAAGATTGCTCTGAGGCCCTGCTTCCGAAGAACAGCTTCCACAACTGCCCCCACAGATCCTGCCCCTTGCCCAAGGGGCCCCTCCTTAGATTAAGAAGCGCAAAGCTAACAGTAGTCTTCTGCTCTGGAAACCTGGGAGGGACATAACTACCCACAGCCTTTTCTGGGGGTCTGACCCACCTCACAGGCTGGGAAACCCAGAGAGGTCAGGAATCGGAAGTCTGCAGGTGTCTGAGGGCTGCCTTGTCCCTCCTGAACACCCTGCCTACCTCACAGAGAACTCCCCACTGTGGCTGTCGCCTAGCCCCTAGTGCCTTCTCTCCATCTCCCCATGACACAGACTTGATCCTCCACCTTCTTCCCAGAGGCCTCTCTGCCCTGGCCCATAGATGTGCCCATTGTGTAGCTGGTCTGGGCTCTAGACCCCAGCATCAGTGGCAGCCTCTGAGAATGACTCTTCCTGTTCCCTTGGCATGGTGGCGTGGAGGGTGGTGTTTTGTTGCCCAGCATGGAGAGGAGGTCCAGGAGTAGGACTGACTGCATTAAAGCTTCCTTTGCTCACACGTCACATGGCACATGCTCCTCCCCTCCCTGATGAGACTCCCAAAGCAGTCACCTGCCTTGGTGCCCCATTGTCCTGTGTGAAGTCAGACCCCAGTGCCCAGAGGACAGACACAATGAGGCCCGATTCCCCTAGGTGTCAGGGTGACAGTCTGACTAAAGACAGATCAGAACACAGGGAGAGAAGTAGCGTGAGGAGGGAGAGGTTGGGGTAATGGAGAAGTCAAAGGGAGAGAAGAAAACAAAGAAATGGCAAGTCAGGCCCCTGTGCCCTCCTGACCCAAGGCCTTGGCTGCTGGCCGCGTCAAGAGAGGCTCAGGACTTGCGGGAGAGCAGTGAGGACAGAGCCCACAGTCTCTGTGTGCCCAGGCAGCACACCAGAGTCCCAGAATGTTCTGGAGGGACTGAACGGTCCACCCTTTCCTCTTCCCTCCAACACTTCCCCTGAGGGTGTTCAGGCACACAGAGCTCCTCACCACCACCAGGCCACCAAGGCCATGTGTGCACAGTGGACACCCCCCAAACCATAGCAAATAGCTCCCTCGCAGCTGTGCAGAGCCACTGCTCTGAGCCATGAAGAAAGGAGTCCCCACTGTGGCCAGGACTAAAAGTGGAATGTCACCTTCACCTCTGAGGGGCAAAGGC
The DNA here is from genome assembly GCA_004024765.1 of Zapus hudsonius. Lineage (NCBI taxonomy): Eukaryota > Metazoa > Chordata > Mammalia > Rodentia > Dipodidae > Zapus > Zapus hudsonius. The sequence continues at coordinate 52,865 of PVHP010004452.1, read as the reverse complement.
CATGGACAACTTTGACTCAGCCATCCAGTTTCTTCCCGAGAGCTGAGTTCAGTCCCTAGCAATGTCCAGTCTCACCACACACAGCAAAAACTGACCACGAATCTAAGCTGTCACAGAGGGTTTGGAGGTGACCAGCACTTGGCAGAAGCCCCTGGACAGGGTGATGGAAAGGGGAAATGCAGAGGTCACCGAAAAAGAGGTCACGCTTGAAGCCTAGGGACTCAAGTTATACGCCACACTCTCCAGCAGGTCTGTGCTGGTCAGCTAGCTGGCTCCAGTGAGAAGCCTCTCATGAGGCTGGCTGTCCCCTCAGCTGGGCTCAGGATGGGTCACTGACCAGCTGTTGTGGGAAGGGACAGTGATTCAATGGGGCTCTGCCACGGCAGGGGATTTCAGGCCGGGATGTGCTTACAGCCATAACCAGGCCTTTAAGAAGCAACATTTCTCAGGGTAGGAAGTGCAAATCCATTGCCCTTAAACACACATCTAGGCTCATCAAGGAAAGACCACCCATGATAACATCTCCCCCTAAGGCTGGAGTCATGGTGGCTTCAAAGGAACACCAGTCAGATACCAGCCATGGACTCACAGGAGGCAGATGTGTCCTCCTTGGCTTCAGGGAGCCTCCCTGCCCTCCACAGCTTCCAGGGTCACCCAGTGGCTAGAGAGAGGGCAGCCGTCCTTCCTCATGACCCCCAGACCTGATGACACCCCACCTCTGATGAGCTGCGAACAGGACAGCTCCTCCCCACCCACCACTCAAAGCCCATGGGAGTGTTGTGTCTGAACCCCTTCGAGGCCCCCTTCCTGGCAGAGTGGTAGTGAGCACTGTGCCCCTAGCTGCAGCATGCTTTCGGACTCTCCTCCTGGACTGCCAGTCAGGGTGGCTCCAGGTGTCCCTGCCTGTTTTATTTTATTTTTTAAAACCGTTTTAAGGTGCTCTGGCCTTGGCAAGCTCATCCTGTCTAGGTTCAGGTCTTGTCACCAGCCTGTCCTAGCCTGGGCTTGGCTCCCAGGACCCCTCTCCCCTCATGGCAGTGGCTTTGCCAAGAGCCCCAGTGCTGTGAAGTGGAACAAAGTCACGTGGACACACACCTCTTCTCCTCCTGCTCCCCAGCATCCCCTCTGGAGCGGCAGCAGAAACAGGTAAACAAAGGCACATGTCAAAGTCATGCGAGATATGTGGATGGCAAAGAACAAGCAGAGGGGATTATTCTAGCAGGAGTGGAGAGGACAGAGAGAGACACGTTCACCCCTTGAGTCAGAGATGAACAAGAGGCAGCCCCACGGGTGCAAGAAGGCTCAGCACTTCCCCTACTGTCTCCAGGCAGAGCTGGCCATTCTCCTGAGGGGCCTCGGGTGGCATCTCAGGGCCTTGCCCACCCACCCACGCTCCCCCAGGAAACAAAGCCTCAGCAGACCACCACGGGACTCGAAGCAGGCCGCCTCGCTCTCGACGGCCTTAGCTCTCCCTCTAGGTAGCTTCGCATACACCACTTGCTGGCAGCAGAGCCTCCCGTAGCCAGGTTTGCCCCTTGGGAGAGCCCCACGACTGGCGAGCCAAGAGGAAGCTCAGATTGGTCTGGCCTCCCAGGCTGCCCAGCAGCTGCTTGCCATGGGCAGCAACCTGGGCCAGCTCTAGTCGGTTCCCACCCTGTTCCTCTTCCCATGTCTTCTGAGCTGGGTCCAGAGGAGCCTCTGAGGCGCCCACCTGGCCTGGGTGGGTGCAGCTGTGAAGGTCTGCTAAGGCTGAGGGGAGCAGCTGCATTGGCAGGCCCCCTGACTCGTCAGTGAACAGCAGGGTGGGGGTGGGGACATGGGGGTCTCCCCCAGTGGAGCTGGAGTTTTCAGGAGGGTCAGGCCATGTCATGCCAGAGCCCCAGGACAGAAAGCACCCATGCAAGCTGTGCACCCCGCCCGTCAAGCCAGGAATGCTGACCCTTCAGGCAGCCTGTAGGGCTTCAGGCTCCCTGGGGTGAGGGAACCATCAACACAGCAGCTCAGCCATTCTGCTGGCCTCCACACACCTGGGAAACACAGCCAAGGCCTGGTCCTCTCCTGAGGCAGAAGGGACCATACTTGGCTCCTACCTGGTGGTGGGGGATCGCTTCCGCCTCTCACAGTGGACGGCGTCAAAAAAGGCTGCGTTCCAGAACCTCAGTGTGTGCCTGGAAGATGAGACATGGTCAAGGTCTCCCCCAGGGAAGGCCTCATCCTATCCTCACTGGGCAGTGCAGCACCCCACCTAGGGTGAGAAGCCTCAGAGAGGCAGGCACAGGAGAAGAGAATAAGCCTTGACCCTTGTGAATAAAGTGTCATGTCGGTGCCCAGAGGGACAGGAAGGAGCCTGGCACAGCTAAGAGGTCCAAGGAGAAGTAGAGCTGGCAGCCCTCAGCAGCTGAGTGAGGCAGGCCATGGCTGGATTCCTGCTGTCCAGAACGGGGTCTGACACCACCAGGACCCAGGCAGCGACACACCATGAGTCTTAAAAGACATGAGAGCAGGAACAATTCTTCCTGCAGAGGGTTGGGGTGGTGTGTGGCTGACTCAGACCTAACAGCTGCATCTGCACAGAAAGGTTCTCTGTCACCCTGCCCATAGCAGCTTTGGCTATATAGCACAGTTGTGTGGTGCATAAACCACATGACCCACAAAATTTGAAATACTGACTCTCTGGCCCTTTGCCACACCTAGCTGCAGATGGTTAGGACAAGGGCCCAAAGCCTTGCTCAATCACTGGCATGCACGGCCAGGCCAGCCCCTGCCCCTTCTCTGCTGCATGGGTCTCCAGCTGGTTCAGGCCTAGCCTCGTCTGACCTGGGGTGTTCTGGGACCCTTCCCAGCCATAATACTCCTCTCACACAGCCCTTGTTTGTGGTGGGCAAGTCTGCCTGCTGGCCTGTGATCTGAGAAAGAGGACTCGCTGACACCAGAGCTAGAACAGCACCTCACTGGTGAGTGAAGGAAAGGCAGTGGAAGGTCCCCGAGGGACCAGAGCAAGATGTGGAGAGCCAGGTGCCAGACAAGATGTTTCCACTGCTGCTGTCAGTTTTGTATTGTGATCATAGACCACCTGGTGCTGGGTGATGCGTAAAGAGATTTATTTGGCTCAAGACTCCAGTGGCTGGAGGGTCACAATGGCATTGTGGGAACTCTGGCAAAGGTCCCTGGTTATATCCCAACATGGCAGGGGAGTGGAAACTTCAATCCCTGCCTGGCAGGGCCAAGACTAATGCCTTGCACTAGGCCCCACTCCTTAAGGTTCCACCCCCTCAACACTGCCACACCAGAGACCAACATGCCAGCACAGGAGCCCGTGAGGAACATGATCTGACATAGACAAACCACAGAACCTGCCTCTCATGTCAACTGCAACCTTTATTGTATGTATGCATGTATGTATGCATGCATCATGCATGTATATACACACATGCACAGTAACTAATAAAATACACACACATCAGGCTAGGGGTATAGCTCAGTGGTAGAGTGTTTGCCTAGCATGCGGAAGACCCTAGCACCACAAAAAGTTCCATAAGATATGAAATTTAACGTCTTCATGAGCTATACAGCCATCACACCATGTCATTCCAGAACATTCTCATAGTCCCACAAATAAACCCTCTGTAACCAGGCATTATGAATGAATGGGATTAAATGACACGTGGCCTTTTCTGTCTGTCTTCTTTCTTGAACACAGTGGCTTTGGTGGTGACACTGTATCCCGTGTCAGAGCTCCCTGCTTCCCATGGCCGTACACTCCATGACATGGACAGACCACGTCATGGTTAAGGGAGGGCCATTTGCCCGTGTGCACGCTGGAGCTATTCTAAGCAGGCTGCTCGGAGCACCGTCTGCAGGCTTCCGCATGGGTGCATGGATGATCTAGAGTCACATGGCCTCTCCACGATGGCTGCCCCACAATCTACCATGGATGCTCACTTCTATCCGTTTCACTGTGGACACCCCTTAGGGGTGGACAAGAGCTGCCTTTTCAGCAGGAGGGCCTGGTGGGGGGTTGGCTGCCCAGGTCAGATGGAGGCGAGCATGCAGGAGGTCTTACCAGATGGGCTGCTGCTTCAGGTGTGTGTACAGGTAGACCTTTTCCCCCTTCTGCTCATCCTCAGGGCTGACCACGGTCACTGCAGGAGTGAGAAGGTATGAGGGCAGCACAGGTGGCCACCTGTGTTGGCAGACCCCACAGATACAGTAGCCGTGTCTTTGAGCTCATAAAGCAACATGGCAAATTCCACCATGGTTTCTCGCCAGTGATGGTGTGACTCATGCCTGGTTCTAAGGACTTCTTCCCAGAATGGTCCCTGGAGGGACCACTCCTTCCTGTAACACTAGACTGACTTCCTTGTGGTGAAGGATTTGGTTTGGTTTAGGTCACTGACAACTTGTTCCTGTTATTAGTTAATGGTGGGCAAATTTAAAAGCCCTGGAAGGGTGTGTGTTCAGCCAAGGGCATAGGTCCTACTCAGCCCACACCCCACCCCACTTCCCCATAGACCCCGCCTTCCCCACAAGCCCCGCCTCCATGAGGCTCTCCCTCACAGCCACAGCCAGCTCAGGGAATTCTCACCATTCTTCAGCTGTTTGTCCTTGGGTTTGTTCTCCTCTTCCCTGGGGAGAGAAACCACAGCAGAGACTAGTGTGACCCACACCACATGTGCTTTAATCAAAGACCTCACGGGAGCTGGCCTGTGCACTGTGCGGCTCCTCTAGGGATGCTGGGAAATAAGCTCCACAGTGGCTAGCGGCCAGGTATGAGTCCTGAGAGGCCTGTGGTGCTGACACTGTTTGGCCCCATTTTCTGAGTCTCAGTGTGTGGACAGGGAGGGACCAGGCTGTGTCACCTAGCTGTAACCAGGCCTTGGGAGGCGCGGGGGCCCTGGGTGGCTGCAGGTTCCTTGTGCTGAAGTGCCCTTCTTTATGGTGTCTCAGCTTTGGCCCCTCTGAGGTCAAGGCACCATCCTTAAGAATCCTGTGAGGGTGGCCTCTCCTGGAGGCAGAGCACCCCAAGGCCTTCCTGGATTCCACAAACACTAACTTGCACAGCAGTGAGAGAAGGCAGAGAAGCAAGGATGAGTGACTTCGCAGTCTCCAGCTGACAACCATACGCTCTTCACCAGCCCCTGGACTGTCCCTGTGTGACAGTGACTGGGCTCTTGGGAAGTTCTGGGGGGGGGGAAGGGCCACGCTGGGCCAGCAGCTCTGCAGCAAGACCAGAAGGGCTGAAGGTGCCAGCCACCACTTGTCGCTCCCACTGTCCCTTGCCCCGCAAAGTCAGAGGGACCATGCCCCTGGCACTCACTCATTTTTCCTGACTAGTGGTCCCTTCAGCTTGGTCTCCAGCCCCCCGAAGAAGCCCTTCATATTCTCTGTGTTCTTCAGCAGCCGCTCAGCGATGTCCTTTTTCTCTGCTAGCCAGCTGTTGGCAGACTTCAGGTAGGAGTCGATGCTGCCAGCCGGCTTCTCCCTGGGCTCCGTGGGCAGCAGGTGAGGCTTGCCTGGAGAAGGGGAGGAAGGGAGTTAGAGAAGGCTGGAACGGCAGACAATGGAGGGTCCAAGGAAGTCCAGGGACTGCACACCCACGCCACCAGCCCTGGAGGCTGAGGGAGTCTGAGGGAGCAGGCAGCCTGGAAGGGAGGCCAGAGGCACACATGGATGAGCACACACACCTGGCTGACACACTGAAGCACACAGTGTGTTTGTTTCAAAGATATCTCAGGAGCAGACTAGTCGTGCAGCAGGTAAGCATGGAATGGAAGAGAGGGTGAGTGGTGTGCCAAGGCAACCCAGAGCCCCTTCTATAGAGAAGCAGTTGGACCCACAGGCCCAGGTGACCCATAGGTCAAAGTGACTCAATTCACTGATAGGTCCAGGCACAGTGTCATCTGCTAGCTGAACAGGCTTTGCACAGATCCTGGCCATTGGGATGAAGCTGTTCACTGAGAATGGGGGCCTTTCCACCTTACCCATGGTGGTCAGACCAGCCACTGCTGGCTGGCCCACAGGACATGAAGCAGGGGCTGCTGGGAGCAGGACACCTAGAACCCATGGAGAGCAGAAGGGCATGAGAAAGGCCTGCTCAGCAGATCAGGCCAAGCCCCACGTGGAGAAACTTCCAGCATCTCTTCAAGGACTGAACAAGGCAACCCAGAGCTCAACATGGGCACCTTAGAGTTCCTGCACATGGGAACATTGCCATACAGGGAGCCATAGAGATGCCCGGCTCTGCCTCTTCACCAGAGCATCCCCAGCCACCAAGGGTAGAGTCTCACATGGCTGCCACAACAGCCAGGTAGGCATCATATTTTGCTAAAACATAAAGGTGAGGCCATCACATCAGCCTTCCTGTCGCCACAATGCAAAAACCCTGCCCAGTGTCTCGCTGCCTCAGATCCTGATAGCGTGGCATTTCTGTTGCTCCCCAGCCAGCCAGCCCTGACCCCCCCCCCCAGTGTGGCCCACACCTGATCAGCCCTTGTTCTCTGGAAGCCCCATAGTGTTTGCTTTTCAAGAAGGAAGTTTTGGGTTGATGTCATGTAAGCTGACAAGCTCTGCCCACACCTGCCCCAGGCTCACTCACCGAGATAATAGTAAGTGAAGCACATGGTCATGAGGTTCTTGGCAGGCCCAAAGTCATCCATCTGATGGCACCTGCAACAAGAAGCAAGGTCACCTGGCTGGCATGGGTCCACCTTACTTTCTCACTGTGGATTGATGAAGTAGGGCCACCTCACTCCCAAGACACCTCACTCTCAAGGCACTGCCAAAGAAAGTGACAAAAATACTCCCCACCCCGTGCAATCCTGACAGCTGCCTACAGGTACATGGCCTGGACAGGACCTGACTTTGGGAGCAGGTAGGGCCCTCAGTTTGGCCTGTGAGAGGACCAGGGTAAAGGAGGGAGGTTTCCAGGTGCCCTGTGGAGGGGCGGTGAGTAGAATCACCAGAGGGCACACAGGGCCCAAGGTAGGAGCAGCTGAAAGGCCTTGGAGAGATTGATGGGCACACGGGCCCAGCTCAGACCCTCTCGTCCTTTCCCACCAGCAGACTTGGAGTCTAGCCACCCAGAGGTTTCTGGGCCCTGAGGGCTGCTGTTCCGACTCTTGGGCAGAGCATCCCTTCCTCTCAGCTCTGAGATCAGGCCCCCGCGCTAACTCCAAGCCCAGGAACAAAGCAGGTCTGGTGATTCCAGAGTCATGGGCCTGGATAGGAGCCCACAAGCCACATGGTCTCTCAGGAGACAGGCAGAGAAGCAGAGTGGATGGACCTCTCCTCCTGTTTCCCTCCCCTCCTGTTTCCCGCCCCTGAGGTCTCCAGGTGTCCTGCTGCAGTCCTCCCAGCACATAATTGCTCACAGAGGACTTCAGTGGCCATTGAACTGCTCCAGAGCCAGGCAGTGGGGCAGGAGGAGGGTGTCCTGAGATGTAGGAGGGCTGTGCCCAGCTCAGCCGCAGCCCTCTAATTGCTACGCCAGGCTCTGCTCCAGGCTGGGTGGTCATGACTCACAGCTGGCTCACTGGGGTGGGAGGAACAGCTGTGGGGCTGAACCTGAGGAGGGCATCACTTACTCAAATAGCACCACTGCAAAGGACTGTACCAGGCGGTAGAAGGTCGGCTCTGACACACACTTGGATTTGCAGCGCTGTCCAGAAAGGGGGTGGGGTGAGGGTGGGGTGACAAGGTGATGCACGGCAGTTCAGAACTTCCCACCTCACAAGTCTCCAGTGTAGCTAAAACAGGCCCCCCAATGGCCACTGCCACTCCTGCCAGGCCCTGGGTGGGACTCAGGCACCACACAGTGCCCTAGCCCACTAGAGCCCATCAGGTGCCCCCCCTGTACTGTCTTCACGAGATTTCAGCTCACCCACAGGGGAAAAATACAGAGTGACAACGCTGGCTATTTCTGGATTTGTGGGTAATTATTGACTTCTTGATATTCTAATTTCTCTATGAAGACATATATATATATATATATATATATATATATATTGCAAAAACTGAATATGGTGAATTATTCAATACAAAGGTGGACAGAGCCCATATGCTTGCCTTTAAAGATGACCTTTTCTGGAACTTCACAGCTCACCAGTCCCTACCCCTCACTAGGCTGAGGCTCCCCACTCTAAACTCTGCCCACTCAGTGGTCTTTGACCTTGTCCTGCTGCTTTGTGGGGGGGGGGTGTTGGACATCTGGGAGATCCGCTCACCTGGGCGCTCACGTACCGCGCGAACCACTCGCGGCCTTTCCCATCCTCGCTGCTGCAGTACGCCCCAAACCTGGCTTTCTCTTCCTGGTCCAAGTCCTCTCTGAGAGAAAAACAGGACTTCAATCCCTTGGAGAAATATCTTAGCAGGGGAAGAGCACCTGGAATGTCCACTCTCCTCATCTTCTGGCTAGCCCCATGGGACAGCATTGTTTTTATTTCTGAGGCTTGAGTGGTGGGTGAGAATCCATCCAGCTTTCCTTGTTCTGCCCCCTGCTTGTGGGCCTCCCCTCTGGGGGATCTGAACCCTGAGTGGCCTTGGGTCTCTGTGAGCAGCCAGTAGTCTCCCTCAAACTTAAAAAGGCTGTTGATTGGCAGCTTATGCAATCTGCATTTATTGAAGGGTGTGTGGACAGGCAACCATTCTTATTACTTTGAATGAAGGGAGACTGTCAGGGCTTTATTAATATGCAGGTGCTCATTCAGTCGGGACTGGGAACGAGGGGGGGGGGCTGAGCCTCATCCCTGATCAGCTCAGGAGATGTTGGCGTGGTGGATGCACAGACAAGAGTGTGAGGACACCGGAGATGCCGCTGTGGATGCTGACAGCTCAGGGGCCTCCGCCCAGGGCCCTGGGATGGCCCTCTCCCTGCCCCTGGCTGAGGTACCATGCAGCAGGGACACAAGTAGGCAGAGCTAGGAGTCTGCTCTGAGATTTCCCTCTTCTCAGGCCACATTTCAACTCCAGGCATCAACTTCCTGGGCCCCTGCTGCTGATGCCCCTTCTCTACTCCTTCAAGAGCACCAGGAAAGACACTGAGAAGTTCCAAGGACCCCGGGGCCTCCCCGGGAAGCCTGGGTAATGGAACTCTGTTACCTCCTGTCACCCATGAATTTAACCATAGCAGTAACTAGCCTCTGTACCAGCTATGGCTGTAAGGAGACGCGCTAATGAGAAGCTTCTCTGGAAATGCTCAGAAGGTGTAGAAGCCAAACCAGTGTCCCCAGGTTTAGTGATAACGAAGCAAGACAAGTGTCAGTGGAGTTGTGGGAGAGGGAGTGGGATGCAGGGACCCCCCAGAGATGACCCCTTCCAAACCTGACTTAAGAAAGCAAAGGAGGCCTATGGCTGTACAGGAGCTCAGGGGTAGGACACTTAAGTAGCATGTGCAAGGCCCTGGGCTCCCCCCACCCAACTACCAACAAAAGAAAGAAAAGGAATGTAGAGAGAAAATTCTATAATGCTACATGTCAGTGATTAATGGAACAAATCATTTTCTCCTCTATGGCTGCCTCTGCCATTTGGCCATGAGGGTGTGCACCCTGTGCCACCAGAGGCTTCTGAAGACACCATAGTGGACATTCCTGTCTTATCTGCTTCCTTGGTCCCCATGATATCTAGAGGGGCGTTCATGAGGCAGACTTAAATGAGAAGCTGAGGGGTGCACAGTTGGATGTCCCAGGGCTGACAGGACTAGACGCACAAGGGACACAAACTGGATGAGCTGTGGCCGAGGACCATTCCCTCTGTTCTAATGAATGTTCTAAGAGCTGGCATAATGTGGCCCGCTGGACTCTCCAGGGCAAGCCTGAACATATTTAACATGCTGTAATCCCAGCAGTAATCTGGTCCCTATCAAACTTTCCCACATGACTACATGTAGCCTAGGATGGACCAATTGTCCCTGGGGAGAGGCAAAGTCTAGAGCAGGCAGGAGGTGGGTCCTTGGGGCCTACCCTCCAGAGAAGATCTTCTCCACGTAGCCACGCATGAACTCGCGGAGTGCCAGGGTCTCCTCATCAGGGGCCGAGTCAGCACTCTGGTCGGAGGAGAAGGATTCATTGGAGGAAGAGCGGCGGTCCTGGTCCCAAGATGGGTGCGAGGGTGACTCTCCCATGTCATTCTCGCTGTCTGCAGACTCGGTGGCCTCACTCTCAGATGCACCATCGCCCAGGGAGCCATCTGGGTCCTGCAGCGCTGGAGGCACTGCCTCCAGGGGAGGGGAGGTGGGTGGCTCAGTCCCGAAGTCAATCAGGGAGCCCACAGGGACCTCTGGGGCCTCCATGGCAGGTGGGCTGCAGAGCAAAGCAGCTTCTCTTGGCTTCCAAGCACGTGCAGTGGCCTGGGAGCTGCCGGCCACCAAGGCCGAGTCCTCTGGAGCAGCCTGGAGGCCCTACGGCATCTGGAGTGGAAACAGACGTAAACATGGTCACCATGGGAAGGCCAGTCCTCCAAGGGACATCAGCAGTTAAGCAGACTCAATGAATGTGGTCGTCACATGTTCCCTCATTCCCTCTGTGGAAAGTAATCTCCACATCTCCAAAATTAGAGATGCCTTTCACTTGTCAGTTCGCTATCTCCGCTGCACTGTTAAACACCTGCTGCCCATTGCACACGCCACAGGTGTTTGTTAACGAAATGAGCCCGTGAACACCGTCATTAAGACCCTTCCAAATATCACAGCAGATTCAGGGCACAGCGTCTGCTGCTTCCCACCTGCTCCTTCAGGCCTGACCAAGGCAATTGCCAGCATGTAAAAACATCCACCCAGGGGCCGGAGGGATGGCTCAGTGATTAAAAGCACTTGTCTGCAAAGCCTGCTGGCCCAGGGTTCAATTCTCCAGCAATCACATAAAGTCAGATGCAAAGTGGTACGTGCATCTGTGATCCCAACATGCCCACAACAACGGGAGGTGGAGCATCTGCTAGTCTGATGTATTTGCAGCCTGGCAGTTTGGATGCAGTGGTGAGAGACCTTGTCTCAAAAAGAAGGTAGAACACAGACACCTCAAGGTTGTCCTCTGTCTGATGTTCACATATGCACTATGCCATGAGAGCCCCGACACAAAGAATTATTTTTTGGCAGGGTCTGTCTTACCTACTTTTTAGCCTAGGCTGATCTAGAACTCCATAGCCCAGACTGACCTTGAACTCACAGTGATCCTCCTACTCAGCCTTCCAAGTGCTAGGATTAAAAGCGTGTACTATCATGCCTGGCTAATTAATTAAATTTTAAGAAGTCAGTTCTCACCGCCCAGGGAACACTGCCAGGTACCATGCGCCTGCTGGCATAGTGTTCTCATGGAGGAGTGTCTCCTTGCTAAGTGGCAGACACCTCATCCAGAGCCCCTTTTTTCTCTTCCCTCTAGACCCAGACCCTACCCAGGCCTGCCTCTAGGCTGCTGTAGTTCCTGAGTGTGACACCTGGACCCACCCTGTCCTTCTGTCCCCTATCCCTGTACCACACTGGACACTAGACAGTCACTTTCTGGCTCTGTGCCATGCTCCAAAGGCTGGGCACTCCTCCCTTTGCCTCCCTCCTCCCCATCCCCACTGAAAATCCTCTTTGCCCCTCAAGGCCAGGCTAACGCTCATCTTCTGAGAAGCGTCTCTCCACTCCGATTCAGAATCAATTACTGAGTCCTTGCTGTTCCCCACAGCTTCCCACAGCTCCCCACAGTTCTGCTCAGAGGAGACCTCATGCCTTTAACATCATTTGCTGAACGAGTAAGCAGACCCGACTGGAACATGCTCACGGGATGGGCGTGGGAGCTGTGAAAAGAACCTCAGCTTCCAGCCAGATCTGATGCTGGCAACGGAGCACAGCGAATGCCTCAAATGGCCAGGCCTGGGGGTGATAGGTGCACCGCTTGCCATATGTCTATCAGATGTTGCAGACCTAAAAGGCCCCAGCACAGGGCAGGGCTGCCATGGATACTGAGGAGATGCATGGAGTCAGCATGTGTTGCCTCCTAAGAGCTTAATGCCCACAGACTGACCGCAGGGCGCTCCAAATGCCCTGCCCAGGGTAGCTTTAGATTCTCCCAGTCCGAAATGGGACCACTGGCTCTGGCTACTGCCTCCATCACAGAGGCAGCGGAGCCTATAGAGCCTGCCCAGACACACAGACCTTGGCTCAGAAGGTTGTCTAGGCCAGGACAGCTGCAGGGGCTCACAGGGTGGTGTGGGAGAAAGAGGGGAACAATGTCTGCCAACTGTGGCTCAGCTCAGCTCTCTGGGAAAGTGTCCCTGAGTGAGACAGAAAACCTGGGTGAAATATCTAAAGTCCTTTTTAAAAAAAATTATTATTTATTTGAGGGGAGGAGACAGAGAATGGGCACTCTATGGCCTCCAGCCACTGTGAACGAACTCCAGATATATGCACCACCCTGTGCATCTGGCTTTATGTGGGTATTGAGGAATTGAACTTGGAGTCCTGCTTTGCAGGCAAACGCCTTAACCACTAAGCCATCCTTCCAGCCCAAGTCCTTTGGGAAAGCACTGTGCCATCGCTGAAGAACAGAGCACCACACCAATGCTAATGCACTGGCTGTTACCACGAGAACCATCCCAGGAAAAGTGTCTGGCCAGGGAAACTGTTGATGCTGTCTGTACTAACTCCACCTGCTCTCACAGTGGTTCCCCAGGCCATGTAGACAGACTCAGAGGAACTCTAGCTGTGAATGTTTCCACAATTCTTCAATCCACACAGGAATATGCAAATTTGCCAGACACTAATCCCAGCGCGTAGGAAGCTGAGGCAGGAGGATTGCTTTAGGGTCGAAGCTATCTCAAAAATGAAATAAAATAAAATAAAGAACCAGATGTGGTGATACATGTCTCTAATCCCAATGCTTGGGAGTTTGAGGCAGGAGGATCAAGAGTGTAAGGCTAGACTACATAACATGTTTCAGACCAGCTTAGTCTACACGAGACCCTGTCACTCACAAACAAATAAATATGAAAATCAAAATAATTTCGGATCATCCTAGACTACTGAGATAAAAAATTTTAAACTGCAATGTAAATGCTAGCAAGGAGATGGTGAAACTGACTTTCTCAAGCATTGTCTGGTCAAAGGATGAGCTTGGCCTTAGGAAAACGAAGCCTGACGTGGTGGTGTAGCACTCAGGAGGCTGAGGTAGGAGGACCACCAGGACTTCAAGGTCAGTCTGAGGCTACAGAGTGAGTTCCACATGGAAACAAACACACAAACAAAAAAAAACAAAAAATACTTTTAAGGCTGGGGAGATGGCTCAGTCAGTAATATGCTCACTATATAATCATGGCATCAGAATTGCATCTGAATCCTCAGAACACCTGTAAATGCGCATGCGTGTAATCCCAAGGGCTGGGCTGGTGGAGAGAGCAGATCCCTGGGCAAGCTGGGTATGAAGACGAGCTGAGGATTCAGTGAGAAATCCTGCCGCAGTGAAAATGGTAGAGAACAACTGAGGGAGAGACCGATGTTGACCTCTGGCTTCAGCATGCACACACACACCCCCAAACACATGTGCTCACACATATTTAAAAAAGGACTTTAATCTCTATAATTCTTATTACCTCCCCCTGCTGACTCAGAACTCAAATACTTAGAATTTATCTTGGGAAAATCGTTATTTTTAAATTTGTATTTGTTTACGCGTGCAGATGTCAGGGGTGGAGAGCACATCAAGCTCTCTTGTCACCGCAGACACATGCACCACTTTGCATCTCGCTTTATGAAGATGCTGGGGAATCGAACCCAGGCCAACAGGTTTTGCAAGATGGCGGTGCTGAGCCATCTCCTCAGCCCAAGAAAATAATTCAGAACACAGCTATGTGGAGAAAAATGCTCCCTGCAACAGTATTCGTAATCCTGATGAGCTTACTAAAACATAGCGAAGTAAAAAAATCAAAGCGCAAGTCCCAAAGCCAACAGATTCCTGCCTCCAGAGGGCCTGCTGTGCGTGACCCCTGTGGGGAAGGCTGAGGTGAAAGCTCTGAATACGTGTGGTGACAGGCTGGGGACACACAGAGAAATGGAGGCGGAGGAGGCCCTCTCCTTTGGTCTATTATCATACTAGTGCAGCTGGCAAACAGTGACAGTTCAGAGGCCACGTGGACCTGCCCAGCCCAGAAGAAGCCAGATAGTTTCTGATCTGGCCCGATGCTCTCTGGACTTGGAGAGGTGGTATTAAAGTCACCCTCTCCCAGAAGCACAGTGCCATCCCTGCCTCTGTGGGTCCAGGAAAGTGATCAAAATGACAGCGAGGGCACAACATGAGAGGAAGCTGAAGAGCCAGAGCTGGTCCCAGGCCCTGTGCAGAGAGGGCGGCCTGCTCATAGCCCTGCCACCTCATCTCTCTGAGGTACACACAGGACAAGCCATCCTACTCAGGAAGCTAGGATGTCACAGTGATGTAACCATGTGCCATAGGGCCTGGGAGGCACCCCCTTCCTTTCTTTAGGAAGGAGGTATAATTACAGGCTTCCAGGTGAGACGAGGTGACAGTCACTGTCACACCCATGCCAACTCAGATGACAGTCTGGGATGGCTGGAGGACACAGAACTAGCCCAGCCAGGATGACCACACTGTCCCTCATCAGAACCAGGGACTCTTATTCTGGAGGACAGGCATGGTGGTGTGAGAGCTTTTAAAATTTTCTGTCATGCCGAAATCTGCTAAGTGAAATCTTCTAATTTGTCCACAGTGACAACTAATTTAAATCCGTTTCGAATCATTCTGTGGGCCCTAAATCCCTCACATCTGTGGCTCACACCCCAATCTATTCATTTTGCTCCACATAGGAGGCTCTGAGAGGTCCTGGTGGTCCCCAGACTGAGGAACTGGTTTGCAGTCTCCGAGGAATCTGTTCCCCAGACTCCCAGAGGTGCCCCCCACCTCCCCGCACACTGTGATTTGTGTTAAGATCCGGTGGCAATAGGCTGAAATTCCAAGTCAACTATAACTGACTTCCGCACCCCACCGAGACCCCATCATGCCACAAAATTTACTGAGCACCCCTCAGCCAGTATGCAAGGAGCAAAAGATGCAGGCCAGGGTAAGAGCCGGGGAGAAGACAAGAGAGCATAAAATGAAAACACCCAATTCAGAGCATCAGTACTAGTGAGCTCTCCTCAAGTGATGTCCCTGAGTATCCTGCCAAGCCCAGGAGGAAGACAGAAGAAGGGAGACCTGGGCCCAGAAAACCGGCTGCCACACACCAGCCCTAAGGTAAGCTTGGCTTAGAGGGTCCAGTGGCTGATGGCCGAAAGGGCAGCAGGAGGCCATGCTGCTATGAGGGCCTGGACAGGACGCAGGGGCATGGGGACTGGGAGGAAGGCAGGCTATGGCGTCTGGAGGGAAGTTCTAACTCCCCCACACTTCCTTTCCACCCCACCCCACGTTCCCCACAGCCTTTCCCTCAGCTGGCCAGGAACTGTGGCAAGACTGGCTGCTGTTGCATTCTTTGCTCACCCGATTACCCAGCACCCCGAGGACCAGGGACAGGACACACAGCACCACATGGGATGAGGGTGGCCCACTATTGTCACCAGGGGCCTTGTCAACAAGGGAGGTTAGAGTCAGAGGAGACAGCGACTTTAAAGGTGAAGAAGGACTGTGGGCCGTCGGAAGCTACAGGAAGAATCTTGCCCACCCCAAGGAGCCATGTGAACCTCTGACCACCACGATTGTAAACCAGTAAATGTGGGCTGTGTGAAGCCACTAAGTACACAATAATTTGTTGTAGCAGCAATACAAAATGGAGAGAAATGCTGTCAGCACATAAATACTTGTTCAGTTTGGATTTCCAGAGTATTTTAGTTTAGGGGGTGCCAGAAAAAAAAAAAAAAAAACTTCTGAGACCCAGAAGGCCTTGCACAGTTAGGCAAGTTGCCGGGATAGGGATGTCTGGCCAATGCTCAGCAGAAAGACCACATCAAGTTTCTTTGGAGTCTTTCAGGCCTTGGTGCTAATCCCCTTGAAACTGCTTCTTCCCAGGCTGGGGAAGTGGCTCATCAGTTAAAGGCACTTGCTTGCAAGCCTGCTTCAAGTTCAATTCCCAGCCACAAACAAAGTGGTACCTGTTCCATGTGCCTATGGCAATGGGAGATAGGGGGAGGGGAATCAAAGCCAGTGGGCCTGGTGCAGGCAGGGGCAAAAACAATGAGTCCCTGTCTCAAAGAAGGAGAAGGCAAACACCCTGAGGCTGTGTGCCCATACATATACATGTACACATAAATAACGTTTTTTAAAAACCTGCTTCTTCCCATGCGCGTTCATGCTCATGGAGACCAGGCGCCCACTTGCCCTCCTCAAACACGCTGTCATGGGAAGGGACACTAGCTGGGGAAAGTAACTATCCTGCCAGCGAGGCACCATGTCCTTTCTGAGGTTCCAGATGTCTTGCCTCCTCAGTGCCAGAAATCAACTGGATCTTTACTCTGCCTCTAGCTAGCGGCTGTTTCTCTCAGCATCTATAGACAGGCAGGTGGCCCTGTGTTAACGGTCCATGCTGTGCTGTGACCTGACCTCCATGTTGGCCTGTGAGGATGTGGGAGTCAGCAGAAAGTGCCTGCTGGAGATTTCTGCTCTCTGTGGCTGTCTCCAGATAAATGACCTCAATTGGTTATTAGATTACTATTATCTGTGTTTGTTCAGCCATTAAACCGATGATAATAATAATTGGTTTCTAGTGAAACCAAGCCCCAACGAAACAGCTAGAGAGGGAGAATACAGAAATCTAAGAGTACTCTATTTCACTTCCTTGAGAAGGTGCTAACCCTCATCAGCCACCCTGTAAGGAAATGTCATGACAGACATGATGGAGGGAAATGCAGATGACACCAGGGTTCCAAAGGGACCTTAGGACAGGATAGGGACATCACTTGCACATCCACCCAGCCTGCTCCACGGCCATCTCCACCCTCACATCCATCCTACCTATATGGAACTGACGGATGCCCAGGCTCAGTGGACATGTGCCTGAAGTCCCTGGAGCCTGGCTGCTCAGCCCTGGGGCCCAGCACCAGCCAGGTGCTCATGAGTTCAGTCTCAATGCTCCCCACCCACTCAGTGGGGACTGCATGCTAAGTGACTTATGAGCACATGGGGGGGGTTGACTGGTGGGGCTCCTAAGCAGTTGTTCCAATGAATGAATGAATGTCAATCCATAGAAAATGTCCTTTTAGGTGGTGATGTGTGCAGAGAGCAGTCCAGACAGATTTATAACTAGTCAGTGTGGCTCCAAGGCAACTTACAGACTTGTAGAATCAAACCCATCCTGCTGTTGGGTAAGTGGTTGAGTAACTAAAACAAAAAAGCGAGACATGCTGGCTATAAAATTCGTGCCATGGTCATTGGCTGGCCACCAAAACTAAAAGGTAAAACTCTGTTGCTGACGATGCCATATACCTTGGCTGCAGGACACAGGAAAAAAATCATGCTGGCTGGACTGGGCTAGAAGTGTCCTCTCTGCTGGACAACCTTCATAGTGCCAGAAGGTACTATGCAGGCCCCTAGGGAGAACTGTCTTCAAGTTTTGCCCAGAGGTGAACCCTGTGTTCTCTAAAACTGGCCAGTCAGGCAAGATGTGTCCACTTGTGCAATAGTGGCAAGTCTGTTATGGAGGTGGCCAACTGCTTTATGACTGGATTTAAGGTCTGCTTCACAGGAGGGAATTCATGTCTAGCACTACAAACCCAGTCAAAAGCCTATGACTGTGGAGGACACAGGACCTGGTGGAGGAGCTACTGCTGTTGTTTAACTAAATGAATGTGATACGTCATCAGATTGCCTCCCAAGTCACTATGCCCAGAGATCAGCTGTCAGCTATGGGCAGAGGAGCTGTTTATGCTGTGGTCAGTGGAGACTTATAACTAGTCAAAGAGATGAGAACAAATGACTGTTGAGTACTCAGCCCTAAATGGGATCTCGATGTCACCCCTTCCTAAACTCAGGGAACATTCCTGAAGAAGAGGTAGAAAGAATGTAAGAGCTGGAGAAAGTGGAGGAGAGGTGTAGAATGTGGATTTCCGGGCAGGCATGATACAGCTGTTGCACTCCGGAACTCACGGCAGCCGTGATCACCTACACTGGATCTGTATGGCGCTCTATCTAGGAAGGGGAGGGGCTCACGTAGCCCTGTCCTTCCCTGAGGGTTTATATATAGTTCACAGTTCGTGGAAGAGGAAGAGACACTTTCTTCAGTGGTACAGCCATGTTCTAGTAAGCAGCCCTACTGAAATTCATGGAGACACACACATGTAAAAAGAGAATCTCCTCGTTCTGACAGGTTCCCCTCAAGTTCACTTCCTCCAAATACTGAATGTTGACATACCCTTACTGAGAATGTCCCCCAGAGAAAAAGAAACTGATGTCACAATGACAGTCTCTCTCTCTCTCTCTCTCTAATTAATGTAAGGCCTTGCTTTAGCCCAGGCTGATCTGGAATTCACTCTGTAGTCTCAGGCTGGCCTCGAACTCACGGCGATCCTCCTGCCTCTGCCTCCTGGGTGCTGGGGTTAAAGGCATGCGCCACCATGCCTGGCTTACAATGATGGTTCCTAATGAGGCTCCAAAAGATAGATGTGGAAACCTGCAGGCGTGTTCCCTCACTTTGGAACAGCGATCTACCTGGCTGGGGCTTATAACTAGTCGGTGATACTTTGAGTGCCTCACTTCCAGCATCAGATGTCCCAAATGCATGCTGGATCAAAAACCACTCTGAGAGGGAGTTCTCAGAAGATGGTCTGACATACCAGCAAACTAAGGTGGCAGCCAAAACAGGAGCAGGCGCTGTGCTTGCCAGGAAGGGAGAGCTGCTGTGAGAACGTAGGAGCTTGGCTTATGCTTATGTCCCCAGACACAGGCAGCAGCTGTGCCATAGAGCTGAAGGGACATTCTTGTATAGAGCCTAGGGAAGACCAAAACATGGTGGTCCCAGATGATGAGGCAGAGGAGGCGGCTCCCACACCCTGTACAGGGTGGCCTCTTTCCTGTGCCAGCAGGAGTGTCCTGGCTTTGCATGCAGCCCTGCTCCCTAGCTGGAAGGACTTCTCCATGGCCCAGGGTTCATGATTTTAGGGTGTGGGTCAGGGGTCTTGCCTGTGTTTTTCCCTTCAGGATTCCCAAGACCAGGATAGGGCCAGGCTCGGCAGCCACTCAGAGAACACAGCTGCTGAGACTCGGGGTTCGATGGTCAGAGTGAACTCTACCTGTGTCTGATTAGTGCAAGAAGCCTACAGCTATACCTGCCCACCAGCTCCAAGAACATCCGCACACGAGGAAGGAAAGCGGTGTAACAAAAACTGCCAAAAATGCCTATTCTGTACCTGGAATGAGGAAAAAGCTATTAGTTCATTTATCTGTCTTCTTATTCACTTGTTTGTTTTTGAGACAAGGTCTCATTCTGTAGCCAAGGCTGGCCTTGAATTTGTGAACCTCCTGCGTTGGCCTCCTGGACACTGGAAACTTATTGGTCTTTGATCATAACCTGTGACTCAGCCATTCTGCTGGGCTGTGGGCCAGGGACAACGCGTCTCCTGACCTTGGTGGGCTTACTTACACGTAAACCAGACAAAGTGCTATGAAACTCCACAGCAGTCCAACAAGTCACTGCATGCTCGTGCACAGGGACACAGTACTGAGGAAGAGTGATGCAGCCAACAGGCACATGGCTGGTACAAGGGATAAGCCAAGTGTTTAAGTAATAGGGCAGGCAGCCTTCCTTCCACCCATCCATCCCTCCCTCTTCCCATCCATCTCAGCCCTCACTGAGTGTAAGTAAGGTTGGACAGGTGAACTGATTCCTGGCTGGAAACAGATCAGGGCTCATGAATCAGAAGCATGTACAACAGCATGGAAGGCCCAGCCTCGGCTAGAGCAGGCCGGGAAAGGGAGAGCGGGCTGGGGTGTAGAACAGCCCAAGCTATTCCCAGTGCAAAGCCCAGCTGAGAGGCTGACAATGGACCTGCAAAAGCAGGTCTTGGTAGGGGCACTGATGAGTCACAGGCAGGGAAGCCAGTCCAGGAGGCTTCGAATCACGCCTTCTCCTCTCAGGAAACCGAGATAATGAGCTGGGAGCGAGGGGAGGAAATGGGCAGGCAGAAGGTAGGAAGAGGTCACGCAAAGGGTGTGCTGTGAGCGTGAGGAAGGGAAGTGGTGAAGCAGGGCTGGGGTGCGCTGGACACCCGCATGCCATGGGATACCACTGCAGAAACAGCACGCTGGGTTCAGAATGTCCTCGACAAAGTCATGACAGCTGAGGGCAGAGACATGGCCGGAACACTGTGTGATTAACTAGGTCCATGAATATCGTGCTGCTTTCTCGTTCAAAGGATCTCTTCCTGTTTTTTCATTTTAAGATCTCTGAAATCAGGTGTGTCTTTTCACTGCTCCACACCAAGCCCCTCATGATATAGCTGTCACTCTCTAGAGGCAAGAATACCCCTCCTTTGCCTAAGCAAAACTAAATACAAAAAAAGTACATAAATCCTCACTAAGTGAACACACCCATCGGACCACCAGCCACCAGGACAGAATGTCTCCAGTGCCCATGCCCTCCCCAGAAGGAAGGGAAGGGCCCTCAGGAGGCTGAGATGGGGAGGCATGGCCCTGGTGACACCAAAGGCAAGGTGCAGGGCCACTGTGGGAAGAACACTGCAGCTTCGACGGCCGTGAACAGCTATGCCAGCTGACTTTGCTGACATGCTCCAGTTTGTTCTGGGAGGGAGAGGTGCACCATGGTAATCTGATGAGGTCATTCTCCCACACATTCTTTCAATAGGACAGGATCCATTCTAGCCAAGAAGAGCTCACTGTTCAGTCCTCAAGTGGCAGGCTGAACCTCTCTCAATAGTCCACCTAAGGATGGGTGATGGAGGGCTGGGGAGATGGCTCAGTGGATAAAGTGATTGCCACACAAGTGTGAGTACCTGAGTCTGGGTCCTGAGCACCCCTACAAAGCCTAGCATCTGTAACCCCAACACCCACAGACAGAGGCAGAAGAATCGAGCAGACGCTCATGGGCCAGGCAGCCTGGCAGCACTGAACAAGAGTGCTGCCTCAAACAAGGGGGAAGGTGGGACCAACACCTGGAGTTGTCCTCTCACCCCCCCACGTTATGGCGCGCTCACACACACATACCTGTTCTCACACGCATGTCCATACTCACATGCACTAACATGCACACGCATATACACACACAAAATAAAGAAAGGAACATAAATCTTACCATCTATAATGTGGTGGGCCTGGTATGAGATAGTGGCAAGCCACCTGCCCATCAACATGGACAGATGTTTCTAGAGAAAACTCTCACTCTGTCCATGTGTAGTAATTATTCAGATTTGTCTGGAAATATTATTTTGATGGACAACTTGGGGACAGAACACTGAGACAAGTTAATAAACAATGACACTAAAGAGACCAAAAGGACTTTGGCTCTGTGCTAACTCTTGCATTGCCCCTGGGTGAGCAAGGGAGTCTGAAATTCCAATCCAAAGGGACACTGGTACACACTGAGAGGTGCCTGGCAGATTGATCACACACCTGCTACAAGTCAGTGTATCTGATGCTACCGATCACAGTGATGTGGCCTTGGGATGCACTGACCAAAGCTGGATCTGAAGCCAGAGCAACACATCACTGGACTCTCCCGCTGCAAGAGCAAAATCTCGATTGTACCTCTGGAAGTGGTGATTAGCTCCCCATCCACAGCACTGGGAGTACCACGTCCAGGAATCCGCACTCATCATCCATCCCAAGTCCATGGCAACTCTGAAGAGCCATCATTTTAGACAAGGCAGTAACCTTGCACAAAGGCATTGTGTGCAAGACGCAAAAGAATGAGAGCGATCAAGACTGAAGAGCTCCCAAAGTAACAAATCAAACCCTCTGTCAACTCTACACAAGCACCTCAGAGAAAGAAAAGTCATATAGGGAGGACAAGAGCCCTTGGGAGATACCTGAGTAGAGGGGGGGACTCCAGCAAGAGAGCAGTCCCCACCAACCAGGAATGGTCCTGGGGGTCTCCTTTCTAGGAAGACCAGAAGTGGAAGGTTAGTGACAAGGAGATACTCCTGTATCCTGAGTTTCTTGCTTTTTTTTTCCCCCTCTGAGATGTCAATTCATGAAGCTCACCTTGGCTTTTCCCACTGCAACCACGATAGTGGTTACATCCAAAGACCACTTTGAGTTTATGACTGTTGCAGACACCTTCAAGTTGCTGGAACAAATGCCCAACCCAAAGCAGCTAATGGAGGAAAGTTGTTCGTTTTGGCTTACAGTCTCAAGGGGAAGCTCCATGGTGACAGGGGAAAGATGGTAGAGCAGAAGCTGTCACAGCAGATGTCAGAGCAGCAGGAGAGGGAGCCAAGTTCAGGTGGAGGGAGTGGTTAGAACATCCCTAAGCCCCCCAAAACACACCTCCTCCCCCAAGTCTCCTCCTCCAAAACTGCCAACAGCCAGGGATTAAGCATTCAGAACACAAGGGTTCATAGGGGACACCTAATTCAAACCACCACAATGACCTTCAAGAGAAGATAGCCAAGATGGTTCCTAAGCCACAGGTAAAGAGATAAGGAGCTGACGGTGGGTCCTCATGCCAGTGGAGAAAAAGACATGTTCCTAGTAAATAGCCCCTGTGGCACCATGGCCTCTCTGGGTCCGAGCTGGGCCAGGCTCTGAGCTACACCCTGGGAACTCAGCAGGGAGAAAGCAGGTTCCTTCCTCAGAGCATCCTCCCTTTATTCAGCTATAGCGTGGAAGACTGTAGAATGAACCACACCCACAACTAACATCCATAAGGATGGAAGAGTGCAGCACCCCACCCTCACCCCAGTGACCAAGGAGAATAAGAATCTAAGATTACAAATCACCAGCTGTGTCCAGGCTGAGCCTGTGGGCCACCTCCACGGGGGTGCAGTCTGCACTCTGCTGATGTTCCAGTTAGCACAGGCGAGTCCCCAGAGCAAGGCAAGCAGGTGAGGTGGGATGCAGGAGGTGTTTCCGGTGTGTCACCGTTCACCCATTGAGTTGGTTCCACTTAACCAAATGCTTCAGCACCCTGCCAGGCTCAGGCCCTCCCTTGGTGAACAGCTGCAGCCGCTTAACAAAAGGACACAACCCACAATCTGGGGACAGCTGGGCACAATTTGGACTAGCCCTTGGTCCACTGGGGTAATTTGGCAAAATAAGTGAACAGTGCCTGGTGTGAAGAGAAGAGCCCACACTCACTGGATGGAGACAGCCCCTCCTCCCACAGGATTTGGGACACGTGCCTTCTCTAAGAACACATGGGGGAGGTTTGAGAGAAGTGTGTGATTGTCTCTTTCTTCTGGCCGAGTGCTCCAGTCTGCCGGCCCAGCACAGAGCAGTGCCTAGAGGGCAGCTGTGTCCCTGTGAGCAGGAGCCCAGGCTCACATCCCCATGGGCAGGATCACTGGCAGGCTGCAGGAAACCCTGCTCCAAAGCCACTAGTATCCATCCCCGCCCACACAAGGCATCTGTCATCCTGGCTGGCGGTCAAGGCACTCCATGATCCAGATCTGGTCAAAGCTGCCCACACAGTACCCTCCCCAGGCCAAAGGCAGAGGGGACTTGTCACCTCTTAAGAAGTGCTCTGTGAGCGTCTCTTTGTTAAAGAGCCCTCCTCCCCCCAGCCTTGACATCCTTCCCCCTCTGACTAAACCAGGGCCAAGCCAAGGCCCCCTAACCTGCTCCTCACACGTGGCCATCTTTGATGGGGAAGTGTTCTATTCTGGGGTTTTCCACAGTTGACACTGGTCTTCTGAAATCCTCCCCGAGGTATGTCATCACAACTGCCTAAGCAATCTGTCCAAAGGCAATAACCCTAACATGTCCCTAAACCTCTACACAGCTGTGTGTATAACAGCAGAAAATGAGAAATAACCTAAGTGAGCAACAGGAACAGTATGTAAATTCCACCACATTAATTCTGGCACTAGTTGGAATTTAAGAGAGCAATAATGACAGCGCAGCATCATGAAAGATGTCTGTGGTAAATGGAAATGAAATGAAAACCTAAAAAGCCTGATGTAGGGTAACTGTGGTCTTGTGATTACCCCACAAAGCTGACGGGGGTGTCGCCTGGCTGCCCATCTGCCATCTTCTGCTGGCCCTAAGGATCGATGAGTGATGAAGAAAGCCTGTCAAACAGCTACAGCACCTGACAGCTTAACCAGGGTCCACTGGCCATGGGGGAAGACTCAGCACATGACTCCAGGGCCGCCGCGGTCCACACATGGGCAAGTGAGGATTCTCAGGCAGAGAGTGCTGTGCAGCTGACAATCCTCTCTTGAGAGGGTCTTTTACCCAGCCCTACTTAGCTACAATAAAAACTTGGGGGCTATTTCTTTTTTTTTTTTAATCTTGCTGCTGTTTTTTGTTTTGTTTTGTTTTTTTTTTTGAGACAGGGTCCTTACTTTGTAGCAGCCTAGGTGGGTCTGAAACTCATGAGGTAGCCCAGGCTACTCTAAAATGGGTCACCCTCTTGTCTCAACCTCCAGGGTGCTGGACATCACTGTACACCATCACACCCAGCTAAAGCTCTGCCCTTTGAAGAGTCAGAGAACAGGAACGTGTACTATTGTAAAATGCCAACTTTCTCCTCCTCCTCCTCTTTATTTCGAGAGACATGGTCTTATACTGCAGCTCAGGCTGGCCTGGAACTCACTGTATAGTCCAGGCTGGTTTTGAACTCATGGCAACCCTCTTACCTCAGCCTTCCAAGTGCTGACATTACCTGGCGCCTAGTTAGATACTAACTTCTGCATGGAACCAGAACAGCCTGTGCCACAGGCGACCACACACACCGTGGGCATTTGGATGAAGGCACTTGGCATCCTGAATTCACGTCTCTACTCTCAGAAGTCTTCATTGCTTCACCTGTTTCTTTTCTTTTTTTTTTTTTAAATTTTTTTTATTTATTCATTTTGAAGCAGAGAGAGAGAGAGAGAGAGAGAGAGAGAGAGAGAAAGAGAGAGAGAGCACCAGGGTCACCACCCTGTGGGTCTGGCATACATGGGTACTGGGGAATTGAACCCGGGGCCCTAGGCACTGGAGGCAAGTGCCCTAACCGCTGAGCCATCTCTCCAGCCCCAACACCTGTTTCTTTTCTGTGGCTCACTAGCAGAAGGACATCTGAATCTCCAGGGCTTGAGTAAGGCCTCCTCACCACAGGGCAGCTCAGCTTCTTTCTCACATGAACCTTGTTTCCTCATGATGGGAGGGAGCCCCCCTTTTATATCTTTCCTTCTTTTTCTTGTTTGTCTAGCCAGCCCAGATTTTATGTGGATAAAGCCTCCACCCCCCCCCCATGTTCGCTCGTCATTAGTGGCTGGAGATCTTTGTAACTTCTCATTTCCTTTAAAAAAAAAAGTCTTCCATTATACTTTATCCTCTGGTGGTCTATAATTTTAATTCCTTAATTTTATAGACAAGAATCCAGGTACTCCTTAAATTCTGAGATATACTGGAAAGATATGGAAACTCCAACTCTCTGGGAACCCCAGCTACCCGTTACACGCCCACCAGGTGCTGTGCCAGCCCTTGCCCAGTCATGAGCCCTTCTTTTCCTCTTTCCCCACACAAACCACAAGTCTCCTGGGCCAGATACATGGTGACTTCCTTATTTCTTTGTTTAACCCAGGCTCTCCCTTTAACACCTCTCAGGACAGGTATTCTGGGTGTCCTGCATTTCCGAGTAAGCACACTGCCCACCTGTCTCTCCCCAAATACAGCACTAACACCTGGAAGAATGTGCAGAGCGATCGCCTGCAGCTGAAATCTAATGGCAACAGGGAGGTGAGGGAAGAAGATGGGTGTAAGAAGTGCTGCCAGTGTGCCTAGAGGCTGCCATGTCTGCCCCAAGCTTTGCCCAGTCCAGACGACTTTCGGCCAGTACCTGAAAGTAGCATGGGGAGGGGCAGGAATGAAGCCACCTGGTTTCCAGACAGCAAAGCACAGACACAGAGGTATCCTGCCTCTTGCCTGTGCCTCCCCTCTGCAGTCCTTCAGCCAGACAGGCTGCATTACTGGGCATACAGCAGGATACCTCTGTGTCTGTGGTGTCCCTTTTGTTCACAGTCAACTGTCATATGCAAATATTAAATGACCATTTTTGTAAATAAATTCATACATTTTCAACCTTGGCATTATTCTGTATAGTGTGATGAAACCTCATAGCATCCTGCCCCATCTTGCCCAAGAGGTCCAATGTATTCCATACTGTACATGGTATCCATCCTGAGTCATTGACCAGCCATGTTCATTATCGGATCAACTCCATTGGTACCCCAGTGCCTATGCCCTTATTTTACTTAATCATGACCCCAGAGTCAAAAGGGCTGTGACAATGGCAGTTTCACTGTGATAGCTAGTTGCTCAGTCTATGATTACCACTGTTCACCTCATTGTGGGTCTAATTTATAAAGTAAGCTTCTCATAGGTTTGGTACACCAGGATTCCAGGCATGCACTGGGAGGGGACACTGTACTAAGGAAGATTATGGCAAGGAAAGATCCAAAGGCCCAGGCAAAAGCATGGGAAATAGAGTGGATACCAAAACCCATGGCAGGTTTGGGAGGGATTGAGAACCTGAACCCAAATTGGTCACATGCCTGCCTCCAGCCAAGAGATCAGTCCTCCCCACGGGACTTAAACAAGACAGTCTCATAATCTCATGTGCAAACCATTCAGGGTTCATCCAAAATTACCCTGCATACAAAGAACCTGGAAAGTCTCCCGAGCGAAGATGAATGCTCAGCTCACGTGAGAGGCACAGCCACGGGAATTAGCTGACACAGGCTTCCACGCAGCTATTATTACAAACACTCCAGGCAGCCAAAGGAGAGCATCCTTGATGTGAAGAGAAAAATGAAAAGTATCAGGAGAGGAAAGGCAGATGAAGGGAAATCAAACAGAAACCGTACAATGGAACCTGCAAACCCCACTGCAGCAGCTCAGCTGCAGGGAGGCAGCGACAGAGAGCGCCAGGGGACCAGCTGAGCTTGCAGACCTGGGTAACAACAGAAAGACCCCAAACACGGATGCTGGAATGAAAGGGAAAGGGTACAACACAAAAACTAAACAAACAACACCCTCCTCCCCACAGCAATCACTACCATTTCCCAAACTGAGCAAAGGACATACGGCGGCGACAGATCCGAGAAGTGGACTAGACACAAGAAAGACACAAAGGGAGAGCATGGGAGGAGGTGGGCAGTGGGGACTCAAAGGTACTTGAGGACAACCCCCACCCTGCTGCGAGAAGTTGCAGCAGCCCACGACTAACAAGGAGAGTACCTCTCTCACCTCTCATCTGAGATGCCAACCAGGACCTGTCCCTACTGACCCCCTCCTGCATAGGAACTTCCTCTGGCCATGAGGTCAGCACACAAGGTCCGAGCTGGGTGCAGGGAGGGGGATAGGCTATGTGAGGAGTCCCAGAACTCGTGGAGAGGCACCCCGGTGCCACAGAGCACTGACTGTCACACTCTAGGGGTGACAGTCTATGCTTTCAGCTGCTGAGACAGCAACAACACCCTTGGGGGGGAGGGGCTGGGAGGTGCCCTGCTTCCTGGCACCTCCCTGAGCACCATGACCTGCCCTGGATGACACAAGAGGTCACCTCGCCTTCGTGCACTATGCCAGGCATCCGTCCCCTCCCTACACATCAATGCCACAGTCCTACCGGGTTTCACACTGAATGCCCCGGTTCTTGCCAGAACCACAAAAGCGGGTTTTCAGGAAATGAGTCGGAAATGTGCATGTCTGTCTGAAGGCACTTTGCTTAACCACCTCCACTGGAACAAGCAAAACAGCCAAAAGAGATGGAACAGGTGGCCAGACAAGTCAGCAGAGCCACAACCTCATCTTTGCCGGTGAGGTGGGTCACAAACCTCTCCACGTGAGGACTGGGCCCAGGGACAGAGAAGCCTGGATCTAGCACCAGCACACCAGCCTCCACCCCCGTGGGCCTCGTTTTGAATGTGCTTTTCCTGGAGCCATTCGCCCCAGTTCCCCACTGCTGTGCATTGGCTGCAGAATGTGGACACCTTCCTAAAATCCCACTCGTCTCTTTCAGCAGCTTCAGTGCAAGAGATCAAACGTGCTTTATGGGTCAAAATGCCCCAAAATGTGATATGGGGAAGGTGGCATCTCTCCACGTGCCTCTGACCAGACCACTGCTGCTCAGAAGAGGAAAGGAAGAGAGAGACAGATGGAGGGAGAGGAATGAGAGACAGTGTGAGACAGGGCCTGAGACAAGAATGCTTTATTTTTTTTTTCCGAGATAGGGTCTCGCTCTAGTCCAGGCTGACCTGGAATTCACTATGTAGTCTCAGGATGGCCTTGAACTCACGGCAATCCTCCTACCTCTGCTTCCCGAGTGCTGGCATTAAAGGCATGCGCCACCATGCCTGGCCAAGAACGCTTTAGTTGGGGTGTACTTTGTGACCCTCAAGGGTCCATTGTGTGACAGGTTTGGCCCACAGGATGGCAAGGTGGGAAGGGGTGTAGGGGCATCAAGAAACGGAGCCTGATGAGAGGTCCTTAGGCAGTGAAGCTCTTGAAAAGCATGGTGGGTCTCTTCTCGGGTTCAAGATGGAACCACCTGCTCCTTCCTACACAACCCCTCCCCCCATGATGTGCTGTCCTCATCAGAGGCCCAATCTTGGACATGAACCTCCTCCAGAACTGAGCCAAAACCCAAGCTGATGAGTGCAGATAAGGACTTGTCAAATAGCTGGGGTGGGCTGGGAGCCCCTGCCTGTGGGAACAATTGGGGAAAAGACTCAATGCATTGGGCTTCCCAAAATGTGCATGGGGCTCTGACAAGGCACACCCCCAGCACCAGACATTTCCTAGCTCCCGCTTTACTAGAGACTAGACAACAACGAGGATATTGTGCTTTTCACCCACAAATGCTAGGTTCTCATAGAAGTTACACAGCTTACACTTGGCAGTGTTTCTCAAAGCCTTTCAATTGAGCATACAGAATAAACCACTTTTTTTTAACCATAACAAAATCAGTGTAGAATTCTCTTATGGGGGATTTTATTTGTAACAAGAATGAAACTCCCATTTAATTCTGCACCCTTCTGTCCTGGAACAGAAATGTGTTCTTCAGAAGCCTGGGATGGCAGAGTTGGCAGGGGCCTCTGACAGGTGAATAAGAAGAGGTCTTTCTGACGCTTGGCTTCCATGGCATCTGAAGGGCATAAGAGCCCTCTGCATGCATGGACCTCGGGGCCCCTCTACCACCTGCGGCAAATATCTCACTCACAGTTTGCAAGTGAGCGCATCCTCCCAGCTCAAATGCTTTGACTGGAGGCTGCTCCCACTGGGTCTGTTCTCTGAGGAAAAGAAATGACAGGGTGATAGAATCCAGCCTGAGACAGAAGGGGATGAAAAGGGAAGGTCTGAACGGAGCTGCTAGCTTCCCAAGTAATAACCTCCCAGACATCACCTGAGGTCATCAACTAGTGCAGGCGTGGTCCCCGAGCCTAGCAGGGCATCTCACAGAAGCACTGTGGGCCTTTGGCTGCTTGCCCTCTGTGATGGAAGCTTCCCTACATGCTGGAGGGAGGGTGCTTGGGCGGCCCTGTCTCCATACCCATCCACCGCAGGCCGGTGTGACATACGTCAAGACACTGCTCCCACCTGGGTCTTCCTGATGTAAGCTGACTCCGAGCAGCAGCACCTCCAAAGAATCCCAGCCCTTCTAGCTGCCTCCTGTCACCCAAAAGCTCCACCTGACACAGAGTAATCTCAGTGGCCCTTTGATAAATCCCTTGTATCAAACAGCTGGCACTGCATTAAACTGCCCTGGTTAAAGCTGGCACCAAAGACAAGTGGGCTGCTACTGGATGCTGGGTCACGTGTCCATGTTCACTGAGCAGAGTTCACTGAGTTAGGGTGTGACTGGGGAGCAAGATGAGCAGGAACCTGGCCCTCAGGGAGCTTCTGCTCTAGTCAGTGGGCCAGGAAATAAAAAGAAATCCCAGCACCATCCGAAGTGTTGTGAATGAAACACCAGAGTGGAGAACCCCATGGGTATCCCTGGCCACATGCGGCTGTCCAAACTGAGGTGAATGTGGACGGCCAGATTTCAGACTTCATGCAAAACAAGAGAATTTTAAATTGCTTGTCAATAATTTTCATAAGCAGGACATGGTGGTACATACCTGTAAACCCAGCTCTAGAGAGGCTAAAGCAGGAGAATGTATGCTCCAGACCAACCTGGATTACATCAGCTCAAAAAAAAAAAAAGTCATATTGTTTGGGAGCTGGAGAGAGAGCTCAGTGGGTAAGGTGCTTGCCATGAAAATGTGAGTAGCCAAGTTCAAAACCCCAGCACCCATGTAAAAAGCCAGACAATATAGCAGGTATTTGTAATCCTCGCTGTACCTACAGGAGAGAAGGGAGGTAGAGACAGGAGAAGCTGCCAGACGCTCACAGGCACAATGCAAGAGCCTGCCTCTGAGGGGGAAGAAGGCCAGGACCAAGACCTGAAAGCTGTCCTCTGACCTCCACATGCACCCTGGCATACATGTGTGGGCACTCGCACCACAAAGACACACACATCATACATACAACACATACTAAAATTCTACTGCGTGGAAACGATGATGATTTGGATACACAGTAATGAAATTTATAAAATCTATCGAATTCATTTAGACTATTTCTACTCCTTGTTAAATATGGCTGTTAGAAAAGTTTACACACGTGGCTCCCCTGAATTTCAGTTGCATGGCAGTGAGAGGGACCGGTTGGGGCCCAGGCGCTCCTTCTGCCTGAGAAGGCCTGGAAGGTGATGTTCCCACCTGACCTGTAGGTCATGGCCTCCACCGAGGGATTACTGCACTGCCATGGCCACAAAGCCGCTCACTTAGCCAATGGCATAGCTCTGTGGTGGGGCAAAGGCTGGGGAAGGAGCCAGGTCCAGGAGCAGTGCAGTGGGAGGAGACTGACGTGGTCTCTGGCCATGGAGTAGACTGTACACACTAGCAAGACACCCAAGCAGACCTCGAGCCCCCGGACTTGTGACCTTGGGGCCCTTGCCCCCTTGGGCTCCTGGGGACCGAGATGAAACTGCTGGTTCTAGGCAAGTGTTCTACCCCTGAGCAGCCTAGCCTCTGAGACTGCTGATCCTGCCGATGGCATGGTGTAGCCCTTCTTTCCTCACAGGAACAAAGGGGCACCACATGGGCCCTAGACATGATCCTTGGCCTCCCCAGTGCTGGAGAGTGCTGGGATTTCAGACATCCTCCATCATGTCCAGCTGTGCATGCAATCTCAGTTCCGGAGGAGAAAGGGCAGAAGGCTAGGCTAGTCTGTTAGCTGGTTTTCCCACTGCCTTTGGAGGGGTGCACATTGTTTAGATCTCATTTCTTTCCACCATTCTCGGCCTTTAAGCAGGGTGGGCTCCTGCTCTCCCAGAGCCTCCACGCCTTTCTCAGGGGTCCCAGTCATGCACCCCAGCTCTCTAGGTTCAGCCTCCCAGCTTAACAATAGCCCCTACAGAGCATGTCTGCTCTGGTATTTTCCATCTGCCATTAGTTCTACCATTTCCAGAGTCCCATCTCCCCCAGCACAGTGGCCACTTTGTAGCTGTGAGTCATCTGCTCTGAGTCATGCCTAGCAGAGATGCAAAGGCCAGGAAAATGTCTCAGGGCACACCTGGCTGGGAAAGACACCACTGACAATCGGGTTTGCACTGGGGCACACAGCCCCGAGTGTGTGTGGGGGAAGGGGGACAGTCATTAGGGGGATATAACCCCCTTCCTTGCTCTAGTTAGTTTTCATCCTCTTCATTTGCGGAAACTTCCCTACAGTGCAGTGGGGCTTAGCTACCCACTTTAGAGGCAGGAGAAAGCTTCTGGAAGGAGTCCACACAGCTGAGGACCAGAGCAGACCTTGCTCCCAGAGGTGCTCCCACCATCATCACACATGTTGCCTCTTGGTCCCTTTCTTTCTGAAGCTGATGGCACCATCACACTGTGAGAGATGCAGACAGATGAATGGATTTCCAGAGCAGAGGGGCCCATGACACAAAATTCAACAGGGACCCCCAGATAGGATGCAAAGAACGAAAGAAGAAAATCCATGCTAAAACCCATACAATTCAAATAAGGTCTGAGCGAGGTACATGGTGCCCATCTGTAGAACCCAGCACTGGGGAGGCTCAAGGCTAGCCAGGGCTACAGCGATGTTATCTCCACACACTTGGGTCTACGATGATGCCCAGTGACACCTGCCACTCATGAATCTATCCATGGCAGAAGACCTGCAAGACGGCAGTGGACTAGAGAGGTAGAGGGGACAGAAGGTGCCTCACTTCCTCAGGATTGAACAGCGCTGAAGATGTGGTACACAGAACAAAGTCTGGTTCTTGCTACAACAGAGATGAACTAAAAACAGCTGTCTGATGCTGTCTATATGACTCTCCCCAAATGGGCAAATCCATGGAGGAAGTGGGTGGTTCCCAGGGCGGGGGAGGGGTGCCGGGAATGACTGCTGTCACGGGGATTGCTTTTTTGGGGTGATGGAAGCTTTCTAAAATTAAGACTATGACGATAGTTGTACTACTCAGTAGAATTACTAACTGAATTGTGAAATGGGTAGATTCGATCATGTGTTAAGATGCACTTTAATAAGCTATTAAAGAAAGGAAGAGACAAAAGACAGGAGGAAGGGGGGAGGCTGTTGTCTCCACAGAGAGAGGGGGGGCTAGAAGCCATGTTAGGTGGGAGCTCTGGGGACTGAAGCTGAGAGGGGCTCCATGGAAGGAATCAGCCAGCTGGTCCACAGCCAGGCCAAGGGAGACCAGGGTTTTCAAACCATCTTTTGCCTTGAACCCTCCAGCACAGCCTCATCTCCAAAGCATAAGGCTCAGGAGAGGCCAGAGGGTGAGTCAGGTGGGGCAAGGGTTGACCAGACTAGGTGACAAGGCCGATGCAATGCACAGGGCCCTGAAGCTAAAAACCAGGGCTGGCAGGGCAGGAGGAGGACTGGCCGGGCACTGAGGGTCCAATGTTGTCCCCAGCACCTGTCTCAGAGGCAAGGGGTCTTATAGGGGACACATGCTCTGCCAAGGTTGGTAGCAAACTGGATGAGTTGAGGATCCAGACAGCCTTGACTTGTGAATTGCTTGTCTACCCCCCCACCCCCTTACCACCCTGTCTCAAACTTCTCAACTATGAATTGGGACATTACCAGCAGCCACCTTAGACTGTTTTCATGAGGGTCAGGGTGACAGTCCCATACAGCTGGGTATATAGCTAAGGTAAGACAGTAAACCAACACATACCAGCTGTAAAGGGGGCCTGTATAGCCTCTCACTCTCAGGGATACAAGAGAAGCTGTCCTGTCCCTGAAGAGCTCCTGTCCTTGGCTCTGTGAGAGGTCAGCCACTGAGTTTTAAGAGCAGAGCACTGAAAACCACCCTATCTGAAAAGCACAGTCCCCACACCTGCTCAAAGGTGCCACCAGAGTCATTTCTTCTAGCACCTTCCTTCCCAATATAGAACTCCAGCAGAGGTTTTGTCATCAGCTTTGAACACGTGGGAACGAGCCAGCCCACTGGGCACAGAAGAAGGGAAAGAGAAAGGAAGGCGAATGGAGGGAAAACAGCAGCCCTGAAAACATGGGTTCTCTTGTGGTGTTCAGAGGACATCTTTGAGATGTCTGGCTCCACCTTCTTTGAGACAGGGTCTCTGCACTGCAAAGGAATGAAGCCTGGCCACAAGCTTCAAATTCTCCTAGCTTCCCCTCCCATTGTCAGGTTCAATGGACTCACAGATGCATGCATCACTCTGCATCCAGCTTCCGCAAACCCCAGCCACAAAATGACTTCTGATGGACATCTTTTTATATCAATATCAGCTGCACAGATCACCTTGTCAAAGGACACAAGCAGGCCAGGTGTGGCGGCTTAGGCCTGTGCTCTCAGTACTGGGAGGCCGAGGCAGGAGACTCAGGAGCTATGCTCCAGCCAGAGAAATCCAGTCTCTGAAGAGACAAAATGGAACCAGAGGGGTCATGTGACTATCCAGGAAAAAGGGACTATGAAAGGGAAGGGTAAGGTATTCCAGGTCACCTGCCCTCCAGGAGCTCCTTAGGGGCTCATTTTCAGTCTAGGGTCAAGGTCAGAGATGACATGCCCTTGGGAGCCACACATGGAGGACACCACTCCTCCTCTACACAGAAGTGAGGGGTTCCTGAGGTGAGTTAGGGGGCTGGGCACCTTCCATCTCAAAGCTAAGTGTTGACAAACCCAAGCAAAATGCCAAGGAAGGAAGCCATGTGGCAGTCCTACATCCTGGGGACTATGGGGTACAGGGAGCATTACCAACCTCCCCACTGTGGCGTTTCAGCCTTGGGAAGCCCCCCTCACCCTCACGAAGCACCGGAAGCGCCCCTTCCCAAGGCTGTGAGGATCATGCATACTCTTTCCAAAAGCATTAAGGCTCCTATCCTTGTCCTTCCCCACCACCCCACACTTCCCACCAGCTTTTCCCATGAAATGTCACCGGGTTCTAAAGCTGGAAATTGTTGCGAGATGAACTATGTCCCCAAATAGATGCCTTAAAGTCTTAACCCCCAGAACCTGTGAATGGGAACTTACGTGGAAAGGGGCCAATGTAAATATGGCTGGCTAAGGACACAGTGGGGTGGGGAAGGTCCCTAAATCTAGTCCAACTGGTGCTTTTATAAGAGGAGACTTGAGACCCAGGGACAGAACAGACACAAAGGAAGAAGATGGCCATGTGACCACAGAAGCAGACCCTGGAGTGTTACAAAGGATCACCAGCCAGAAAGAGAAAGTGAGTCCCGGAGAAACCAGCCCTGGGCAGTCCTTGATTTTGGATTTCTGGCCTCTAGACTAATAAGATAATAAACTTCTCTTAAGTCACCCAGGTTGTGGTATGTTGTTTCAACTGCCCCGGGAAACTCACACCATTGGCCACTTGGTTTCCCTTTCCATCTATCCACTGCCTACAGACTCCCACCCAGTGGCCCATGGCCAGCCTGCCATCCCTGCAGAGACCACCGCAGCTCCCCCTCCCACCACAGTCACCTCAGTCCACAACACACATTTACCAAGCTCCTCTGTCAGGCGTCCAGGCATTTCTCCAGGCCTGTGGATAGTGTAGCAGACAAGGAACAGACAGGAAAAACATTCTCAAATAAACAGGGTCATTTCTGATACAGATAAGAAAATAAATGCAATATGATACAGAGTAGGCTGGGGACCAAAGGAAACAGGAACATTTTCATTGGTAGGGAAGGTCTCACTGAACATAGGATATTGGAGCAGTGACCTGAATGACAGGGAGACAGCCATGGGAAAACTGGGCAGGAAGAATACCCATGCAAAGGCCCTGTGGCAGAGTAAGCTAGGCATATTCAAGGTGAGACCTTTCTGACAGTGGTAACTGCTAAAGGTGGAGACACAGGTGGCCGGTCAGCATCTGTGTAGTCACCTGGCAATCCAAGGGAAGAAGTCTGAATGTACCGGGGGTGGTGGGAGGTACTAAGAAGCTGCTGGGAGGGACATGATGGCACTAAATGGAAGATTTCCAGGCTGGGGAGACAGATCAGTATATAAAGTACCAGGGGTACAAGTGTGAGGGCCAGAGTTCAGATCCTAGACACTCACATCACACATCATCAACATCTCACAGTGTTCAGGAGGCAGAGACAAGGGAGCCCCAGGGCAAGTTGGACAGCTAGGCTAATGGAAACAGCAAGCTCTGAGTTCCATGAAAGACCCTTCCTTAATAAATAAAGTGGAGAGAGATCAAGGAAGGCACCCAATGTCAACATCAGTTTCCACAGACATACATGCTCACCTGCACAAACACACCCCACACATGTGAGCACGAACACACACAGGTATGGATACCACACACATGAAAAAATTTGAAGCCTTTCTTTGTGTTTCTGTGTGTGTGGTGTAAAATGTCTGTCTATACATGTGTGGGCACACACGTGTCTGTGTGTGGGGGGATATGTGCACCTGTGTGCACATGTGTGTGGAGATCAGAGGTCAGCATTGAGTGTCTCCCTCTATTGGTCTCTATCTTGTTTTTTTTTTTTTTTTTTTTTTTTTTTTTGAGACAGGGTCTCTCACCGAACTCAGAGCTCACCAATCTGGCTAACTTCACTAACCAGCAAGCCCTGGGTATCTTCCTGTCTCCTCCTCCCCAGCGCTGAGATTACAGGCACACACCACCATGTCCAGCATTTCATGGGAGTGCTGGGGATCAGAACCCAGATCCTCATGCTTGCACTTGGCAAGTACTTTACCCACTCAGGCATCTATCGCCCAAGCCCCAAACTAAAGTTTTTCTAACTGCAACATTTATGGTTCTCTTCCCAGGGAACTTACCAACCACAGCCCGACCTTTCTGTAATTCTGGCTTTCGAGATGCTCCTCGATGATGATCTGCCCTGATTCCTTAACCACTGCAGCAATTTACAGTGAGTATGCTGGACAGCTTCCTATGGGCTTTAGCAAGTGTGCTGTCCGGAAGAGAACAGCACCGTCAGTGTGGAGTGTGGCCAGACCTTTGCTTCTAATGATGTGCCTGAGACCACCTTGGCTTTTCATTGTGGCCTGAACCACAGACTTGCCCAGACAGACACCAGGCAGTGTCCCCTGTCTGCTGAACAGACCTAGAGAACCGGATAAAGGCTGGTTCTTCCCTAATGAGAACAGCTACGTCTTCTAAGAACACAGTAGAAACCGCTCCAAAACAATGCCACATACAGAATCCACAAGCAAAGCCAGAAGCCGCTCCTCAGTTTTGCAACATTTCTCTTCTGGGTGGAAGACAAGGAAATCCACGCGGGCCAGTCTCCCTCTTTAGAACAGCTGGGCTCTCTTGCATCATGTCTGAGGACACCTGGATGGTTTGGAAACCCTGGGCACTTGAGCAACGACACCCTGCAATCACACTTCCTACCAGCTTTCTCAAAGCCTAGAAACAAATCTGAATTGCAGGGATGTCAGCGTGACAACGTGGGCCAGCCACACTGAGCCAGGGATGGTGGAGAGACAGGTCCAACATACATCCCGTGGACCAGCAGCCGGCCACTCCATCCATCTAGCCCTGGAACTGGGTTAACACCCAGCTTTGCTTCCAAGGTTAAGTGGCCCTGGGTATGTACGCTTCGGTTTCCCCATCGCTAACATGGAGGAACACCGGATGCCACTCCCAAAGTTCTGGTGAGGATGAATTCAGTGTTGAAAGCACTTGGTAAGGTATAAAGCTAGAAGTTTCGACTGGGAGTGGTTCCTTCCAGCTGGCTGACTGTCACTCTGTTTTCGATTCTTCTATTCTCCCTCTTCCTTCCTCTCTATTTTAGACTGGATCATGCTACCATAGCCCAGGCTGGCCTTGAAGTCATGACTCTCTTGCCTCAGCCTCCGGAGTACTGGGATTTCAGACCTGCACCATTATGCCCGGCTTTTAATACTTGTTTTAACCTGATTGGTTTTCCTTGAAAGGAGTAGGAAGGGGGAAGAAAGGGAGAGAAGGAAGGTGAGAGGCAGTTATGAGGCATGACTTACCCACTCTACAGCTACTGTAGAGTAGGAGCTGCCCTGAAAGAACCCCCCCAGCTATTTTGAGTTACTATAAAGCAACTTGCCTTTGAAGACACAAACTTATTATTGTCACAGTTGGTGTCAGCGGAGATATCTCCACTGACACCAACATCAATTTCGTAGATTTCAGTGGGAAGTTCTTTAAGGCTTGTGATTTATTCACAGCCCCAGGGACCTCTCCTTGCTTCTAGAAACCTCCTCCACACAAACTTACACCATCCAAAAGACAACTACTACAAGAAACAGTGGAATGCCAGCGCAGAGTGGAGGTGACCCCCCCCCCTCCAGGAGGCCTAAGCCACCTTCATCTCTTATGGAAAAAAAAATGCATCAGCAGCCTACTTTCCCACAAAGCCCGTCCTGTTTCTGAGCACAGTGGTCCCTCTGAACGGTGGAGGAGGGGCACTTCTCCATGGAGCTGCGGGAGATGCCCGCTCACCCATGCCACTCCGATCTCACTGCCCTACCTTTGGATTGGTTCAGGGAGGAGGCTGCTAAGAATCAAGTGAATCAGAAGTATTACCATCGGGTTCCACCAGCTGGATCCCAGCGCGGCTACCCTGGGTCCTTCCTGAAAGCTGTCAGCTCGCCTCTGACACTGACTCACCGCAGGCAGGCACACCTGTGCCAGCCGGCACACCTGTGCCAGCGCGGAGCGGAGTTCCTGCTCATTCTGCAGGCTGCACCCAGGACTTTTCCCATTCCCGGGAGCTGGAGTGGAGGCCTCGGGAAGCTGGCTGGTGCAGTCCCCCCACCCACCCACCCATCCAAAGCGGCTGTGCTCAGCCCAGCTCCCCAAAGCGCACCTGCCTGCAGCGCCCGGGCTCGGCTCGCGGCCCAGCAGGCGTGCCCGTACCCGAGCCCGGCAACTCTGGCCCTGACCGATGCCCCCCGGACCCGGGGCTCTCCCTCCCTGCACGCCGCCCCGAGTCACCCCTTCTCACCGCGGCGGGCGGATGGACGCCGTCCGGTCCGCAGCGGAGGCGACGAACGCGGCGCGCGAGCAGCCGGGTCCTTTGGAGGCGCCGCGGTGCCGGCCTGTCAATCACACAGGCGCGCCCCGCCCCTCCGGGCGCCACGTGACGCACGAGCAGCCGGGTTCTTCGGAGCGCGCTTCCCATCCCCCCCTCCGCCCCGCGGCGCGAGCTGTCAATCATCCCGGTTCGCTCCGCCCCTCTCTTGGCGCCGCGGAACACGGAGCTGTCAATCATGGGGGCCCCACCCAGTGCGCAGGTGCGAGTGCGCCCCGCCCCTCCCGGGGACCACGTGACACAGGCACCTGCTGGCTGAGGCCTGGGCTCCAGGAGTTCTAGATGCGATGCCGGCTCCCTGGTTGTCAGGGAAATGGTGATGCAGGTGTTGCGGACTGTTTATTTATTTATTATGTGTTTATTGTTTGTTTATTATTTATTTTGAGTGCAAAATGAGTGGTGATTTGTCGGGTTTGTGGTTCGGGTTTGCTTCCCCGCTGACAAACGAGGATACTGTTAGATGCCTTGTGCCCCAAAGTCACAGGGAAGCCACGTTAGTGAACGTGCCTTGCAAACGGAGCGAGAAGGTATGGTACCGAAGAGCAAGCCAAGGCCCACTTATCTTTTGAAAGGTCATGGCAGAAAAGCCTCGTGGTGGCACCCCAACTGCTACAGAAGTTCAAGGATCCTTTCACAAGGTCTAGGCCATTCCATTTCTCCCACATCTCTTTAATTAAAAACAGAGGTAAAGGGTTGGAGAGATGGCTCAGCGGTTAAGGCGCTTGCCTGCAAAGCCTAACTACCCGGGTTCAATTCCCCAGTACCCACGTAAAGTCAGGTCTCTCTCTCTCTCTCTCTGTCTCTGTCTCTGAGGAAGAGCAGGGTGGGCAGTCTTCACTCCATGTGAAATCTACAGAAGAGTGGGTATTGTGTTGGTCTCTGAAGGACTCTTCCCCAAGTCCAGCTTGGGGGCTGGAGAAATGGCTCAGTGCCTAAGACCCCAGGTTCAATTCCCCAGTACCCACATAAGTCAAGTGCACAAGGTGGTGGCCTTGGTGTCCCCCCCTCTCTCTATCTCTCTGCTTGAAAATGAATAAATAAAATATTTTTTTAAATAATAGTACCAGGATAGTTCAGTGAGCAAACCTGGCACCAGAGTGTCATCTGCTGGAGAGAATTGAAAAAAAAATGAGGGTGGGATAAGGTCAGATCTCCCCAAGGGATTCAGCAGACCTTCCTCCCCTTCTCTCAACAGGCCTCTGGGAAGTTGGACAGAGGCAGATGACATGACATTCTGTTAGCCACCAACCAGTAAGCTTGATATGGGGCCTGGGAACTATTCAGAAGAGATGACTCACAAAAAAAATGTTGTGACCCCTTCAGAAGAGGAAGCACAGACATGAGTAGGCAAGGGGTCAGATAAGAGGTCGCTAAGGAAACCGCAGCTGCATGTCCGCAGCAGTCTCCTGAAGGCCATCCCTAAAGCTGCAGTGAGGTTGTTCCTGCGGCATGAGAAACTAAGGCCTCTGGGTAACTTCCTCAAACATGGACCCTCAGAAAGCTTGGCTTCATTATAATGTCACTTTGAAGTAAGATAGTTGACCCCACCTCCCTTATGGGGCTTTTCTAGAGGATCATGGGAAAAATACCCTAAATGGGAGATCGGCCTACCATGATTAGGGAGGAAAAAAGGATCACCCACCTCATAGTTATACATAATATCTTCTTTAAAATTCAAAACGCAGAACACACTGGCCTGTTCCCTGACTTCCATTTCTCTCTCTCTCTCTCTCTCTCTCTCTCACTCTCTAGAGTGTAACTTTGATTTGTTAAGTAAGTGTTGTGGTCAGCTTCTTAGTTGCTGCACAGAAAGAACCCAAACAAAAGCGGCTTGTGGAGGAATGGGTTTATTTGGCTTACAGACTTGAGGGGAGACTCCATCCTGGCAGGGAAAACAATGGCATGAACAGAGGGGTGGACATCACCTCTGCCACAGCACTGGAAATAGAGGCAGGAAGGTGTGCTAAATACTGGCAAGGGGAAGCTGGTTTATAAGCCCATAAACCCGCCCTCAACAACACAGCTCTATTGAGGTTGTAAAATCCAAACCGCCATCAGCTGAGGATCAATTACCCATAACACATTCATTTGTTTGTGGGGGATACCTGGATCAAACCATGACAGTAAGTGTTTGCTTAAACTGTCTCTCAACTGAATTTGTTCCTTCCAGAAGACATAGACCCTTTTAACAGCGGCCGTGACAAAGACCATGTTATAGTTACTTAGCCTGATTTCCTGCTGTGACCTTATAGACAAGGAAGTGTGGTAGGAATACTGCGCCAGCATTTGAAGGTGTCCATACTTATCAGGATTCTTGCAGTTATAAATGACAAGGGACTCAATTGAAATTGGTTTTGGGGTTTTGTTTTGTTTTTGAAGGTCGGGTCTCCCTCTAGCCCAGGCTGACCTGGAATTCACTCTGTAGTCTCAGGCTGGCCTCGAATTCATGGCAATCCTCCTACCTCTGCCTCCCAAGTGCTGGGATTAAAATGTGTGTTACTATGCCTGGTTTCAACCTGATTTTTTTTAAAGACAAGGGAATATGTTGGTTCGCCCAGCTAAGAAGCTCTGGGTCAGGCCCACAGCATCTGGTGGCATAAAGGATGCCAACAGAACTTGTCTCTTTTGTTGGGTTGGCCAGATCTGGACAGTAGTATGGGTCATGCTCACTCCTGCTTCTTGAGGGGGATGTGAGGGAAGGATGATCTCCCCAGGGAACAGAGAAGCTGAGGCAGCAACAGACAAGAGAAAGCATTTGCTAAGGTATCTCCAGACATTATGGAAGTGCTGGGCTGGGGACATTGCTCAGTGGGTTGTGCTTGCAGCCGAGGTCGTCTTCAACATCTATGTGAAAGCTGGGTGTGGTGGCACATACATGTCATCTCCGGACTGGGGAGGAGAGGTAGGTGGATCCCTGGTTCTTTCTGGCTAATCTAGACAAAGTAGTGAGCCAGCCCCAGAGTCCAGTGAGAGACCTTATTTCAAAAAACAAGGTAGAAACCAAATGTGATGGTGCACGTCTTTAATCCCAGCACCTGGGCAGCAATGTAGGAGGATCGCTATGAGTGCCAGGTCAGCCTGGGCTAGAGTGAGACTCTACCTTCAAAAAACCAAAACAGGGCTGGAGAGATGGCTCAGAGGTTAAGACGCTTCTTTCAGAGCCTAAGGACCTATACCCATGTAAGCAGGATACACAAAGTGGTGCATGCATCTGGAGTT
The DNA here is from genome assembly GCA_004024765.1 of Zapus hudsonius. Lineage (NCBI taxonomy): Eukaryota > Metazoa > Chordata > Mammalia > Rodentia > Dipodidae > Zapus > Zapus hudsonius. The sequence continues at coordinate 10,989 of PVHP010004452.1, read as the reverse complement.
TGTTTGCAGAGGCTAGAGGCCCTGGTGCACCCATGTTCTCTCTCTCTCTCTCTCTCTCTCTCTCTCTGTCTGTCTCTCTCTCTCTCTGTATCTACTTACAAATAAATATATAAAAAATAAGGTGTCAGCCTGGGCTAGAGCAAGACCCTATCTCGAAAAACCAAAAATAATAATAATAATAATAAGGTGGAGATTGAGGAAGACACCTGTTAGTCTCAGAGCTCTCTTCCCATGACCCTCTCCCCTACCACTTGACCATAGGGGAGACTGCATACCACTCAAGGTCTTGCCTCTCACTGAGCAGTCACCCAGGTATCAAGGCCTCTCCCCAGTCCCCTCTCTTTCCCCTACATCCTGGCACACTAGGATCTGGGATGGCTCTCTGGACTAGAAACTGAGAATACCTCTGGGCCCAAGCCTATTCCCAAGGTCCTTCCTTCACTGGGCAGTCCCCTCCAAGGGCATGGCTCATTACCCCTGCCTCTAGTTTCAAAGCCAGCATCCTTTACTCTGGAATGTTCCTCAGCTTTTCTTTGTCATTCAGGACATTGATGTTTTCTAGAAGTACAGGCCATCGGTTTTGAAGGATGCCTCTTGCTGTTTTCTTACTTGCTCCCTGGCTGTCATAGCCAGGCAACACCTTCAGCACCCTCTTGGTGCATCATATCAGGAAGGACAAAAAAATAAATAAAGCCAGGAGTGACACACACCTTTAATCCCAGCACTCTGGAGGTGGAGGTAGGAGGATGACCATGAGTTCGAGGCTATCTTGAAACTACATAGTGAATTCCAGGTCAGCCTGGGCTAGAGCAATTCCCTACCTTAAAAAAATATAGGGGCCAGAGAGATTGCTCAGTGGTTTAAGGAGCTTGTTTGCAAAACCTACTGACCTGGGCACAATTCCCTAGTACCCAATATAGCCAGATGCACAATATGGCACATGGGTCTGGAGTTCCTTTGCAGGGGCAAGAGGCCCTGGCATGCACACCATTCTGTCTGCCTCTCTCTATCTCTCTCTCTTCTCTCTCTTTCTCACTCAAATATATTTATTTATTTATTTTCAAGCAGAGAAATACAGAGAGAGAGAGAGAGAGAGAACACCAGGGCCACCACCTTGTGGGTCTGGCATATGTGGGTGCTGGGGAATTGAACCTGGGGCCTTAGGCACTGGAGGCAAATGCCTTAACTGCTGAGCCATCTCTCCAGCCCTCGAATAAAAATAAAAATTTTTTAAACAAAAAAGAACCAGGTGTGGTGCTCACACCTGTAATCCCAGCACTGGAGAGGCAGAGGATCAGGATGAGGGCCAGCCTGGGCTACATGAGACCCTTCTCAAGATGCAAAACAGCAAAACAAAACAAAAGCCATATCAGAAGGCACGTGCCTGTTTGTCTCTACTGTATCAGTAGACACCTGTATCAGTGATCTGTTGAGAAGGCTCTCTGGGGCTATTTAAATATCTTAAATCCTGTCATCCCAGTTTCTTGGAGGCTGAGGTAGGAGGATCCCAGTGAGTTCAAGGTTAGCCTGGGGCTGGTTACAGAGTGAGTAAAACCCTGTCTCCATAAAAAACAAAAAGCAAAGTAAAAGTTTAAAACATGGGGGAGGGGCTCAAGAGACTGGGGTGGCTCAGTGGTACACAGTGTGAGGGCCTGAGACTATCGGAGTTGGATTTCCCAGCACCCGTATGAACAGCTGGATCTGGCCATGCATGCCTGGAACTCCAGCCCTGCAGTTAGCAGGTTGCTGGAGAATGGTGAGACTCGTAAAAACTGCAGCTTCAGGTTTACAGAAAGACTCTCCCTTAAGGAAATATGCAATAAGGGAAGACACCACACATTCTCCTCTGGTCTCCACAAGCGTGCAAACAGGGCGTGTACACTCACTTGCACACCCACACAGTGGGTGGAGATCCAGGTTAGTGTTAGTGTGTGAGGTCCTAACTTCAGTCGCCAGTATGGGCAGATAATTGACACATAAATATTTCACCCAGGGGCTTGGCAGCCAGTAATGGCAGGGCCATGATAGTTGCAGAACGCTGAGTTTAATCCCGTTGTTCTAGCATTATTCACACCCTTACATTTCTCTGGATCTGTCACTGATCTGTCCACAAAGCTCCCATTTTACCCATCACCCGTCCCACAAGACACCCACCCCACCAAGTTGGTAGGCAGTCCAGCAAGCTCGGTCTGTAGATGAGGTGAGGTGCCCAGAACAAGATTTGAGGAACATACTGCCAGCTTCAGGCTTTTGACTAAGAGCACCTTGCCCAACACTTTGGGTGTGGCGTTTCAGCAGTCAGGCCTTCCTAATCTGGTTGTTGACAAACTCACCCCAAGAAGACACCCAAGCACCCTCCGGAGCACATCTTGGTTTCCCACAGTGCAATCATTTTTGTTTGTTTTCTGAGGTAGGGTCTCTCTCTAGCTCTGGCTGACCTGGAATTCACTATGTGTAGTCTCTGGGTGGCCTAGAACTCACAGTGATCCTCCTACCTCTGCTGGGATTAAAGGTGTGCACTACCACGCCCAGCTCACAGTGTGATCTTTGAGTCTCTCTCCCCAGCATTTGTTTGAGGGTAAGAACTGAAGTGCCCACAACCGTAAAGATTCTTACTAAGAGTCACACCTATGACCAGCACCCAGGCCACGATGCAGCATAGAGTTGGCACCCTCACTTGCCCCCTCGGCGAAGCCTCGGCCTGTACAGGCCCTGCCTCTAAGCCCACTTTGGCCTGTTTTGGTTGTGGACTATGTCTACATCCAGGAACAAACCACTAGTTATTCATTCTGTGCTTCACGGACAATTAGGTGTGGGCCATCGGGATGAACATTCTAGAATGTGTCTTTCGGTGAACACAGGTGTGCCTATGTTAAATCTTAGCAAGTCTTCTCCATTGTCCAAGGCAGATGGTCACGTCCCACCAGCTGTGGCCATGTGGAAGTTCAAGTTGCTCACATGGGTTTCTCATTGCAGCCTTCTGTTGGGAAGACGATTAGTATTTCACTGTGGTTTACGTTGTTCCTGTTTTCAGAGTGGCCAATGAAGAGGAGCACTTTGCCATGGGTTTTGGATACTTTTATAATATACATATTCAGGTGTTTGGGCGATTTTTTTTTGTTTGTTTTTTTGAGGTAGGGTCCCACTCTAGCCCAGGCTGACCTGGAATTCACTATGTAGTCTCAGGGTGGCCTCGAACTCATGGTGATCCTTCTACCTCTGCCTCCCAAGTGCTGGGATTAAAGGCGTGCGCCACCACGCCCGGCCTCTCTACTGCTTTCTGTCTCAAATACTTAAGGGGAAAAAAAAAGGGGGTTGTTCCCTATGTCAATGAGGGACACCAAATTGGTACAATTATAGATTGACTTGTGTTTACAGAGCGGGTTAGGAATAGGAATCATAAAAAGGTAAGTGCACATGCAGAGGTAGGAGGATCACCATGAGTTCAAGGCCACCCTGAGACTACATAGTGAATTCCAGGTTAGCCTGGGCTAGAGCGAGACCCTATCTCGAAAAACCAAAAAAAAAAAAAAAAAAAAAAAAAAAAAAAAAAAAAAAAAAAAAAAAAAAAAGAAAGAAAGAAAGCAGTAGAGAGATAAAGAGTATGTGCACTCCAGGGCCTCCTACAAACAAACTCCAGACACACATGCCACTTCATGCGTCTGGCTACCGGGGAATGGAACCCAGGATGTCAGGCTTTGCAAGCAACCCTTTGTTTTTGCCAAAGACTTCTCAGCAGGGACATCCCTTACTTTGAATTTGTGCTCCCTCCTGTTTGGACAGAGCCTTCACTCTAAGAGGGCTAAAACCTGATACTAGTGGTATTGTTGTTAACTAGCAGCATCCCCATTGAATTAATTAGTTAAACTCTTTTAGGGCTGGGAAGATGGCTCAGAGGTCAATGGCACTTGCTGGCACAGCTGCCAGCCCAGGCTTAATTCCCAAGCTGCCCACTTATGAAAAAAGTGTTGTCAAAGAGCCTGGCGTTTGCTTGCAGAGGCAAGAGGCTCTGGTGAACACACACACACACACACACACACACACACACACACACACACACACACACAAATAAATAAGAACCATTTTGTTTTGGGGTTTTATTAATTTATTTCTTTGAGACATGTGCTCATGTATCCCAAGACGACCTTATGTAGCCAGGGATGACCTTGAACTTCTGATCCTCCTGCCTCCATCTCCTAAATGCTGGAATTATAGGTGTTCATCACCATACTCAACTTAATTTTTTTTTGTTTTTTTGAGGTAGGGTCTTGTTCTAGCCCAGACTGACCTGGAATTCACCATGTAGTCCCAGGGTGGCCTCGAACGCATGGTGATCCTCCTGCCTCTGCTTCCCCATTGCTGGGATTAAAGGTGTGCTGACAAGATTTCTTATAAATAGGATCAGAGCCATCTCTGGGATCCAGATCAAATCTGTTCCATCAAGTTGCACATCTATCCCATAACCAGAACCCACTCCTGTAACACCCCTGTCCCAGCTTTCCATATAATGACAGAGTTGGGAATGTTATGATCCAATGTTCTGATCACCATTTTACAATGTGTGCATTTTTGGTTCCCATAAACGGCCAGGCCACCTACATCAATTGCAAAGTAATGTATGAATTGCTATTTCCCTGAAATAGCCCAAATCACCTGTCTGATTGCTATTTCCCTGAAGTGGCCCAGGCCCCTGTCATAGTCAGCCACATGCCACTGGGATGAATCTCCAAACCAGGCATAATTCTGGGAGAAAAGGATTTATTGAAGCTACAGATTCAGGGAAGTTCCATAATTGCGAAAGAGCCTGACCCCCTTTCACAGGTCCAAGCAGAGAGAAAAGAAGCCATCATCAACACCACACAAAAACCCCAACAAAATAGGCAGGGAAAAGAGAAATTTTCTGCTCCATTAGCCTTAGGATAAAATCCTACAACCCTTTCCCAGGCTTGAGGACTCCCTGAGTCTCTGGAATTTCCTTCCTGCACTCCCCTCCCAGGAAAGGATATTTGTTTTTAGTTCTCCTGAGCCTCCTTACATCCTGCCCCCTACTGAGAGGTTTGCCTTCCTATGAACATCATGAGACCCACCCATGATCAAGTTGACAACAAAACTTAACCATCACAGCCCCAAAGCAGAATACCTTGCAATGGAAGAATTCCAGTGATCCCACTGCTCCTGTAAGAACTCCTAGTCTGTAAGAAAAGTTGTTCTCCAACCTTCCTAAATGCAGCTGAGATGTGGTAAGGGATCTCACCCTTCTTGTCTGCTGAAGCAGGAAACTTCAGCACAGCTGATAAAGTCAGAATTGCTTACAGATATTTTGTGCTTTCTCAAAGGCATCTAAACAAAGATTTTCAAGATAAGTGAATTTAGGGCCTGGATGAGTCTGACCTTGAGTTTTACCACATTAGCACTCCTATCTCAACCATAAATCTAAACAGCACACATCATAAAATCACCTTGTAGTTTCACTTGCAAGAGGAAATTCTTTTTTTAACTTTTTATTGATAGTGTTCATAATTATAGACAATAAACCATTATGATTCCTTCCCCACCCTTCCACATGAGGAAATTCTTTAAGTTAAAAGTAAACCCATTAATTTACTTTTTTTATTTTTTCAAAAATTTATTTACTTATTTGGGACTGAAAGACAAAGAGAAAGAGGGGGAGAGGATGGGCACACCAGGGCCTCCTGTCACTGCAAACAAGCTCCAGCCACATGTACCACTTTGTGCATATGGCTTTACTTGGGTACTGGGGAATCAAACCCAGACCATCAGGCTTTGTAAGCCAGTACCTTTAACCACTGAGCTATCTCTCCAGCCCTGGTGGTCAATTCTTTTTGTATATTGTAAACGAAAGGAGGGTCTCTGGGAATAGCACTAAGGCTGCAATCGGCCACTGAAAGTGGGGTATATTTGCAATGAGCTATGTGAAAAGCATCACTTTTTCAGAAAAAGGCAAAAATCACATCGGATAAAAATGAACACATGTCAAAGATTTAATTTAACTCATTTAATTGGGGAATGTGTGATGCTAGACTTGGTTTTGAGATGAATCCAGAAGACAGGCACGTGTATACTTCAGGGATGTGCCAGAGAGAATTTGCTTAGTGCATGCAAACCAAGGCCCTTTCCTGGAAGAGGGCACTGGAACTTCCACCCAACAGGATTCATTGGCATGTGAGTATCTCTGGGCAAGAATCATGTGCAGCCTGTAATGCCAGCATGCAGAGAGCTGAGGCAGGAGAAGTACCATGAATTCAAGGCCACTAGGGCTGCAGAGTGAGACTGTCTAAAACAGCTGTAAGAAGGAAGAGAGGGAAGCAAGCCCCACCACTGCTGTCGATTCTTACAACCTCTTTCTTGTTGCAGAGTTTAAAGACAAAAGACCCCACCATAGCACCACAGGGCATAGCCTATTGGTTCCTCAAGGAATGCAGTGTGTCTCCCCCAAATCTACTGACTCAAAAACTATTTTGAGGGCTGGAGAGATGGCTAAGTGGGTGGGGCACTTGCCTCCAGTGCCTAAGGCCTCGGGTTTGATTCCCCAGTATCCACATAGGCCAGACCCACAAGATGGTGGCCCTGGTGTGCTCTCTTTCTCTCTCTGCTTGAAAATGAATATTAAAAAATTATTTTGAGGGCTGGAGAAGTGGCTCAATGGTTAAGGTGCTTGCCTGCAAAGCCTAAAGACCGGGGTTCGATTCCCCAGTACCCATGTAAAGCCAGATGCACAAGGTGCCACATACATCTTGAGTTCATTTTACAGTGGCTAGAGGTCCTGGTGTGCCCATTCTCTCTGCCTCTCTCTCTTTCTCTCCTCTCTTCCCCCTCTCTTTCAAATAAATATTTTTTAAAAATTGTTTTGAGGCTGGGCATGGTGGTGCACGCCTTTAATCCCAGCACTCGGAAGGCAGAGGAAGGAGGATCACCATGAGTTCAAAGCCACCCTGAGATTACATAGTGAATTCCAGGTCAGCTTGGGCTAGAGCGAGACCCTACCTCGAAAAACAAAAACAAAGAAAAAATTGTTTTGAGCTGAAGGTCATTGTTTTGAGCTGAAGGTCATGAACAAAGCAGCAAACACATGAAATCCCGTCTTCTCCCTTTCTATCTGAAGCCAGGTTTTAAAACATTTTGAAGCCTGAGGACAACTTCACTAGTGGCTGAAAAAGAAACTACAGTGCAGGCCACCTGAGTCCTCAGTGGTGGGGAGCGAGGTGGATGATGGGAAGTGTTTGGAGATGGAGGTTTGCAAGCAGCTGCACCAGTAGGGGTGGGGCAGGATCAGGGCAGGCATGCTTAGGATTCTAGCCAGGCTCCAACGAGATAGAAAAGGGAAAGTTAAGCTTTTTGAGTTAGAACTCAGAAAAGTGGGCAGGCTGTACACAATACACAGTGAGGAAGTACACAATAGCCCAGGTTCAGTCCTCTACTGGAGACCCCAGACTCATTTGCCCACAGCAGCCTGGAAACATCTGTACTGATAGTTTCTAATCTGCTGCCCTCAAAGTCTAAAATCACTTTTCTTACTCTTGGTTGTTGGGGATGTAAGATGAAGCAGATCCGAAGGAGCCTTCTTGAGCCTCTCCCATGTGGATGGGGGGGATGCACTTGGAAGAACCCAGACCTGTTTTTCTCTTGCTAACCTTTCTTTGGGCCAGGGTCCCCGGCCCTGAACTAAGAAGGAGAAAGGAACTTTTCTTTTCCTGTATATCTGCCCTGTAATTTTTCCATTACAAAACCTTTCATAAGGGACCCTCTACCCATAATTCTTGGTCCTGTGACCCAAACTCTTAAGGTCCAGGGATCTCTGAAATGGAAGGCTTCTGCCAGCCAGGAATGTGACCAGGTCTTGGGACAGGCTCACATGGCTTCCAGCAGTAGTCAGAAAATGTTCCCTGGAGCTGGGCGTGGTGGCGCACATCACTGTCACTCGGGAGGCAGAGGTAGGAGGATTGCCTTGAATTCAAGGTCACCCTGAGACTACATAGTAAATTCCAGGTCAGCCTGGACTAGAGCGAGACCCTACCTCGAAAAAACAAAAACAACAAAAAAGAAAATGTTCCCTGGACCAGTTCTAAGCTTCGTTTTATTTTGGTTTGGTTTGTGACAGGATCTCCTGCAGCCCAGGCTGGCCCCAGACTTGCTATGTAACCAAGGGTGACCTTGGGCCTCTGATCCCCCTTCTTCCACCCCCAAAGTGCTGGGATGACAGGTTTAGGTCACCGTGTCCAGTTTTCTTGTTTTTCCCACCTCAATCCCCGAACCTCTCAAGGAGCTAAGAGAGCCAAATCACATGACCAAGAGTATTTTTATATTGAAAAGGGGGGAAGGAAAGCATATACTGTTTCCATTGAGTCCCCACAGGGGGAAGCTCAAGAAGCCTGCGGTGGGAGGGAGCTCCTGAAGGGGAAACCGCTGTTACCCCATAGGCTGTAAGCAGGATGTGGTGGGACCTAGGGTGTCACGATGGGGTTGAATTGAGGTTTTATCACGTGTTCAGGAATGTGAACCCCTCTTTGGTTTTTCTACCCATAGCTGTGAAGTGATTAACTGGTCCCATCTCTTTCCCTCTCCATCCTCTGTAATTAAATTTAGGACATCTCAAAATTATTAGTTTATGAGGAGTCCCCATGCCTGTATTTTTAGTTCTTACTATAGCCCTCTTGTGGTAACTTCAAAATTGAAATGAAGGGTATAATGGGGCAAACTTATAATCCCATCCCTGGAGCCCTGGGGAGATGGAAGGAAGCAAGAGAACATGAGGTGCTTGCTGACCAGCTAGTCTAGCCTAATTGTTGAGCTCCTGTCCCCCCACCAAAAAAGGGAGGGCTGGAGATATTGCTCAGTGGTTGAGGTGCTTGCCTGCAAAGCCTAATGACCCAGGTTCAATTCCTCAATAGCCAGCAGGTAAAGCCAGGTGCACAAAGTGGCGCATGTATTTGGAGTTTGTTGGCACTAGTGTACCCATATTCATTTTCTCTGTCTGTCTCTCTGCTTGCAAATAAATATTTTTTTAAAGAAACGAATGGTGAGGTTGGATGGCTCAGTGGATAAAGTTCTTACTGCTCAATCCCCAGAGCCCATGCATAAGGCTGGAAGCCATGATGGGCTTCTGTAATTCCACCCATAAGAGCAGAATGAGATAGAGCCCTGCCTGCCTCCAGTGAGGTGGCATGGTGGGGGCAGACCCACAAGTTGTCCTCTGGCCTCACACACACGCCGTGGCATGAACCCTCCTGCTATCACACACATAAACACATGTGTATACATACAACATAATATTTTTTTTCTGAGATAGGGTCTCACTGTAGTCAAGGCTGACCTACCTGGAACTCATTCTGCATCTCCAGGATGGCTTTATGAACACGTGGCAATTCTCCTCCCTCAGCTTCCCGAGTGCTGGGATTACAGGTGTGTACCACCGTGCCCGAATATACAAGTAATTTAAAAAATATTTTATTTATTTGCATGCAGAAGAAACAAGAGAGTGAGAATGGGCATGCCAGGACCTCTAACCACTGCAAACAAACTTCAGATGCATGCACCACTTTCTGCATCTGGCTTTACTGGGTACTGGGGAATTGAGGCTTTGGGTCCTTAGGCTTTGTAGTCAAGCGCCTTAACCACTGAGCAATCTCTCCAGCCCTGTGAATCATTTTTTTTTAAATATATATTTATTGTCCATAATGAGTTACATTATTTAGTGGGCAAACCATGCGTTGTTATCCCGAATTCCCCAATTCCCCCCCTCCCCATCCCTGATCAGTTGTATATCCTCCTCCGTGGGCTGTCTGTATTAGTCCTTGTGGCAAGGGATCCTGTATATCTTAGTACTCGTGAATCATTTTTTTAAGTGGACAGTGTTCCTAAAGAATGACACCTCAGGCTGGCCTTTGGCCTCCACTTGCACACGCACCTACATACCTACCAATACACACAAAAGAAGTCATTCAGTAAAGATGGGTGTTGTGAGGTACACCTATAATTGTCGCACATAGAGGTTGAGGCAGGAGGATCTCAAGTTCAAGATCAGCCTGGGCTACATGGTGAAACCGTGTCTTAAGTGGGGAAGAATCATTTGCCACAAGGACTAATACAGACAGCCCACGGAGGAGGATATCCAACTGATCAGGGAGGGGGAGGAGGGAACTGGGGAATTTGGGATAACAACTCATGGTTTGCCCACTAAATAATGTAACTCATTATGGACAATAAATTTATATTAAAAATATTTAACATTAAAAAAACAAAATCATAAGCGCCAGGGTGGCAGAAGTAGGAGGATCACCAAGAGTTCAAGGTCAGCCTGGGGCTAGATAAGATCCTACCTTGAAAAAAAAAAAAAAAAGGGAAGGAAGGGAGAAAAGAAAAGGAAAAAGTTGTTTTCTTTAGTGAGAAGTGAAAACAGTGCAGTGAGGCAATCCCTGGAGCTTTGTTGCCATGGAAGGCTCAGAAGGGTCCCTCCCAGTTTAGAGACTACTCTGCAAGTGGAAAACAGTCTCCAGCCAGTAGTGAATTGGGGAGGGTGTCACTGAGGCCTAGGGCTGAGGAAGGCAGGAATTGGCACAGTTCCAGCAACAGGTGTTAGTGAAACCGGGTGAATTTAGGAAGGAGGACCATACCAAGAGGCGGGTCCCAGAGATGGCATGCCTGGACAGGCCAGAGAGGGGAGGGGTAGAAAGCTGACACTAACACGGCCCCAACAACCTTACAACTTAGTGACACCTACCAGTCTAACTCTGAACACTCAGCAGATCATCCTTAACACCCCTGAAGAAATGGTCCCAAAATACACCAGGGGACCTAAGTGAATAAAATACACATTTCTATTTTCCAAACACTTAGGACTGGTCATCTGGAAGGGGTCCCCACTGGGCTCTAGTGTCCAGCATGGTCAAAGAAATGAGAGGCTCAGTGAACCCCAAGATCAGACGCCCCCTCCCCAGTCCAGGACACCTCCACCCCAGTCCAGATGCCCCC